>JAFLJL010009952.1:0-10502 GCA_018398815.1 Conus ventricosus
AGTGGTTTTGGATTCTTTCTTATTGTGTGTGAGAGCTACAGTTCATAACTTTTTATCTGTGAGTGGTTTGTGCTTATGTCCAGTGAATTGTGTGTGCTGTGTGTAATGCATTATGACTTGGAGTGCTGTGTGGTAATGTCTTGTGACTTGTGAGTGCTGTGTGGTATCTTGTGACTTGTGTGTGCTGTGTGGTAATACCTTGTGACTTGTGATTGCTGTGTGGTAATGTCATGTGATTTGAAACCATTTGTGAGTACTGCATGCTAATGACTTATGGCTTGTGAATGCTGTGTGGTAATGCCTTGTGACTTTGAGTGCTGTGTGCTATGTCTAGTGAATTGTGTGTGCTGTGTGGTAATGCCTTATGACATGTGAGTGCTGTGTGGTGATGTCTTGTGAGTGCTGTGTGGTAATGTCTTGTGACTTGTGAGTGCTGTGTGTAATGTCTTGTTACTCTTTGTGATTGCTGTGTGGTAATGTCATGTGACTTGTGTGTGCTGTGTGGTAATGTCTTGTGACTTGTGTGTGCTGTGTGGTAATGTCTTGTGACTTGTGTGTGCTGTATAGTAATGTCTTGTGACTTGTGAGTGCTGTGTGATAACGTTATTTGACTTGTGACTCTTTGTGAGTGCTGTGTGGTAATGTCTTGTGACATGTGAGTGCAGTGTGGTAATGTCTTGTGACTCTTTGTTAGTGTTGTGTGGTAATGTATTGTGACTTGTGAGTGCTGTGTGGTAATGTATTGTGACTTGTGAGTGCTGTATGGTAATGTCTTGTGACGTATGAGTGCTGTGTGGTAATGTCTTGTGACGTGCGACTCTTTCTGAGTGCTGCACGGTAATGCCTTGTTACACTTTGTGAATGCTGTGTGGTAATGTCTTGTGGCTTGTGAGTGCTGTGTGGTAATGTCTTGTGACATGTGAGTGCAGTGTGGTATTGTCTTGTGACTTTGTTAGTGTTGTGTGGTAATGTCTTGTGACTTGTGAGTGCTGTGTGGTAATGTCTTGTGACTCTTTGTCTCTTGAGGGCACATAAGACCGTATGGCGAAAGCTTGGCTGTGTCTGGAGTGGCACCGTCTTCATCTGTCCGTGGGCAGGGGTGGTTGGGTCTGTGGGGTGTGCTTGGCAGCTGGAGGGTGGTGTTTTTCGCCGGTGGGCTCTGCAGTCATGAAATACGGGCTGGTACACCCATGGGGATGCTACTTTAAGGCTGTTATGAGCTGCATCCTGTAGAGTGATTTACTCTGTTCAGGAGCAGTTATGTCCCTTGATATCTTAATGGAGTGTCCTGCGCGTGCCTGTACCCATCGTCAACACAGAGCAGGCCTCCAAGGGTGGTACAGGACTGCTCTAAAGGCAGGTGAAGACGGTGCTTCTCTGGGTTCTCCCCAGCACCTTCGGGTGTTTCTTTTTCTTCTTTGCCTTAACTAGGCTGACCCTGGAGAAAGGTCCAGTGACGGTGAGGAAAGACCCACTGACCACAGGGAAAGTCCTGTTGACAGTGGGAAAGACTACAACTTTGGATTCTCTCTTGAGGGCACATAAGACCGTATGGCGAAACTTGGCTGTGTCTGGAGTGGCACCGTCTTCATCTGTCCGTGGGCAGGGGTGGTTGGGTCTGTGGGGTGTGCTTGGCAGCTGGAGGGTGGTGTTTTTCGCCGGTGGGCTCTGCAGTCATGAAATACGGGCTGGTACACCCATGGGGATGCTACTTTAAGGCTGTTATGAGCTGCATCCTGTTGAGTGATTTACCTCTGTTCAGGAGCAGTTATGTCCCTTGATATCTTAATGGAGTGTCCTGCGCGTGCCTGTACCCATCGTCAACACAGAGCAGGCCTCCAAGGGTGGTACAGGACTGCTCTAAAGGCAGTGAAGACGGTGCTTCTCTGGGTTCTCCCCAGCACCTTCGGGTGTTTCTTTTTCTTCTAGGTTGTTGGAAAGTCTTGCTGACTTGTGAGTGCGGTGTGGAATGTCATGACCGTGCAACTCTTTGTGTGGCTGCATGGGTAAATGACTTGTTATCCTTTGTGATGCTGTTTGTAAGTGGGCATGTGAGGCGTGTGGTAATGTCTTGGCTTGTGAGTCTGGAGTGTGCGTCATGTCTTGTGACGTGGAGGGTGTGTGGAATGTCTTGTGACTGTTGTGAGCGAGGTGGTAATGTCTTGTGACCTTTGTTAGTGTTGTGTGGTAATATGTCTGTACTGGAGTGATGGTGGTATATGGTCTTGTTGACATTGAGTGCAGTGTGGTAATGTACTTGTGACATGGAGTGCAGTGTGTATGTCCTGTGACTTGTGTGTGCTGTATAGTAATGTTTTGCTGTGGCTGTGTGATAACGTCTATAAGACTAGTGACCTTTGTGAGTGCTGTGAGGAATGTCAGTGAAGTGGGCTGGTGAGTCTTGTGACTGTGTGTGCTTGTGGTATTCTCGTGACTTGTGTGCTGTATAGTACTGTCTTGTGACTTGTGAGTGCTGTGTGATAAGTTATTACTTGTGACCTTGTGAGTGCTGTGTGGTAATGTCTTGTGACAGTGAGTGCAGTGGTATTCTTGTGCTTTTGTTATGTTGGTGGTAATGTATTGTGACTTTGTGATGCTGTGTAGTATCTTGGTGACTTGTGTGTGCTGTGTGGTAATGTCTTGTGACTTGTGTGTGCTAGTGTGGTAATGTCTTGTGACTGTGTGTGTGCTGTATAGGTAATGTCTTGTGACTGTGAGTGCAGTGTGTAATCGTTATTTGACTTGTGACTCTTTGTTAGTGCTTGTGTGGTAATGTCTTTGTGACTGTGAGTGCAGTGTGGTAATGTCTTGTGACTGTTGTTAGTGTTGTGTGGTAACCTAATGTATTGTGACATGTGAGTGCTGTGTGGTAATGTATTGTGACTTGTGAGTGCTGTGTGGTAATGTATTGTGACTTGTTAGTGTTGTGTGATAATGTTATGTGTGACTTGTTAGTGTTGTGTGGTAATGTATGTGATTGTTAGTGTGTGTGTGGTAATGTATTGTGACTTGTGAGTGCTGTGTGGTAATGTATGTGACTTGTTGTGTGTGTTGGTAATGTATTGTGACTTGTGAGTGCTGTGTGTAAGTTATTGTGACTTGTGAGTGTTGTGTGGTAATGTCTTGTGACGTATGAGTGCTGTGTGGTAATGTCTTGTGACGTGCGTCTTTTGAGTGCTTGCACGTATGCTTGTTACACTTTGTGAATGCGTGTGGTATGCTTGTGAGTGCTGTGTGGTAATCTTGTGACATGTGAGTGCGTGTGGTTAATGTCTTGTGACATGTGAGTGCTGTGTGGTAATGTCTTGTGACATGTGATGTGCTGTTGAGTAATGTCTTTGTGACTTGTGAGTGCGTGTGTGTATTTGCTTGTGACTCTTTGTAGTGTGTGTGGTAATGTCTTGTGACTTGTGAGTGCTGTGTGGTAATGTCTTGTGACTCTTTGTTGTGTTGTGTGGTAACGTAATGTTTGTGACTTGTGAGTGCTGTGTGGTAATGTTTGTGCGTGCAACTCTGTTAGTGTGTGTGCTGGTAATGCTTGTATCTTTGTTGATGTTGTGTGTAATGTATTGTGGCTTGTAGTGCTGTGTGGTAATGTCTTGTGGCTTGTGAGTGTTGTGTGGTAATGTCTTGTGACGTGTGAGTGCTGTGTGGTAATGTCTTGTGACATATGATGTTGTGTGGTAATGTATTGTGACTCTGTGTAGTGTGTGTGGTAATGTATTGTGACTTGTGAGTGATGTGTGGTAATGTCTTGTGGGCGACTTTGTGTGTGCTGCATGGTAATGCTGTACACTTTGTGAGCTGTGCGTACGTCTTGTGACTTGTGAGTGCTGTGGTAATGTCTTGTTACTACTTTGTGTTAGTGCTGTGTGGTAATGTGGCTTGTGAGTGCTGTGTGGTAATGTCTTGTGCTTGTGAGTGCTGTGTGGTAATGCCTTGTGACTTGATAATGGTGCGTGGTAATGTATTGTGACATGTGAGTGCTTGTGGTAATGTCTTGTGACATGTGAGTGCTGATGTCCGTAATGTCTTCTTACTCTTTGTTAGTGCTTGTGTGGTATGTCTTGTGACTTGTGAGTGCTTTGTGGTAATGTCTTGTGACAGTGAGTCGTGTGGTAATGCCTTGTGTCTGATAATGCTGTGTGGTATGTATTGTGACTTGTGAGTGCTGGTGAATATCTTGGAGTGTGAGTGCTGTGTGGTAATGTCTTGTGACGTGCAACTCTTTGTGTGTGCTGCATGGTAATGCCTTGTTACCTTTGTGAATGCTGTGTGTAATGTCTTGTGACTTGTGAGTGCTGTGTGGTAATGTCTCGTGACTTGTGAGTGCTGTGTGGTAATGTCTTGTGGCATGTGAGTGCTGTGTGTAAATGTCTTGTGACCATTGTGAGTGCAGTGTGGTAATGTCTTGTGACCTTGTGAGTGTTGTGTGGTAATGTCTTGTGCTGTGGTAATGCTGTGTGGTAATGTTTGTGAAATGTGAGTGCTCTGTGTGTAATGTATTGTGACATGGAGTGCTGTGTTTACATTCTTGTGAATGTAGGCTGTGTGGTAATGTCTTGTGCGTGGACCTTTGTGTGTGCTGTCTGGTAATGCTCTTTTATGCTTTGTGAAGTGCTTGTGGTAAGTTTGTGACTTGTGAGTGCTGTGTGGTAATGTTTTGTGGCTTGTGAGTGCTGTGTGGTTAATGCTTTATGTCTTGATAATGGTGTGTGGTAATGTATTGTAAATTTTTAGTGCTGTGTGGTAATGTATTGAGACATTGCGAGTGCTGTATGGTACCGTAATGTGCTTCTTACCTGTATGTTGTGCTGTGTGGTGATTGTCTTGTGACTTGTGAGTGCTTGTGGTAATGTATTATGACTTGGAGTGCTGTGTGGTAATGCCTTGTGACATTGATACTGTGTGGTAATGTTTGTGACTCTTTGTGATGCTGTGTGGTATATCTTGTGAATGTGAGTGCTGTGTGGTAATGTACTTGTGACTGCAGAGTGCTTGTGATCTTGTGCTTGCATGTGTGTAATGCCTTGTTACATTGTGAGTCTGTGTGGTAATGTCTTGTGACTTGTGAGTGCTGCTGGTAATGCTGTGACTTGTGATGTGTGTGGTAATGCTTGTGGCTTGTGAGTGACTGTGTGTATGATGTGCTTGTGATGCTGTGTGGAATGCTTGTGACTGTGATGATGTAATGTGTGCTTGTGACCATGTGAGTGCTGTGTGGTAATGTCTTGTGACTTGTGAGTGCTGTGTGGTAATGTCTTGTGGCATGTGAGTGCTGTGTGGTAATGCCAAGTGTCTTGTGAGTGGTGTGTGGTAATGTCATGTGACTTGTGAGTGCTTAGTGGTAATACATAGCTGCCAACTGCTACGAGATCGCCGTAGTTTGCTACGCCAAGAGAATGCTTGCTACGACGCTACTACGATCATTAAATTGCTACGGCGAAACAAAAAAATTCGAAGATACTTTCGTTTTGTTTGGACAGCGCTAAGTAACGTCTCTATCGGTCTGTCGGAACTGCATTTCTGCTTTCGGTTTTACTGTAGCACGTAGATTTTTTTTTACAATTTGCCCTCTTCCTCTGCTTCATCTCTGTATAATAACATTTATAGATATACTAAGAGTACTGTAGCTTTAATGTGGTCCGTAAAACTGGTTATAGGCCTGATTTCTTTTTAGAACGCGCGCAAAATTAAGTTGCTACTGTCAAATTGGAAATGCTACTGTGAAAATTGTGAAATGCTACTGTAAGCCGCATGAGCAGGTTGGCAGCTCTGGTAATACCTTGTGACGTGTGTGTGTGTGCTGTGTTGTGATTCCTTTTGACTTGTGTATATTGTGTGGTAATGTCTTGTCACTTGTGAGTGCTGTGTGGTAATGTATTGTGACTTGTAAGTGCTGTGTGGTAATGTCTTGTGACTTGTGAATGCTGTGGTAATGTCTTGTGACTTGTGAGTGCTGTGTGGTTATGCCTTGAGACTTGTGAGTGTAGCTTGCTATGCCTTTTGATGTGCGAGTGGTGTGTGGTAATGCCTTGTGACTTTTGAGTGCTTTGTAATAATGCATTGTGAGTTGTGTGTTTGTGGTAATGTATTGTGACTTGTGAGTGCTGTTTGGTTATTGATGTTACTTGTGAGTGCTTTGGTAATGGCTTATGACTTTTGAGTGCTGTATGGTAATGCCTTGAGACTTGTGAGTGCTGTGTGGTAATGTCTAGTGACTTGTGAGTGTTGTGTGGTAATGTCTAGTGACTTGTGAGTGTTGTGTGGTAATGTGACTTTTGAGTGCTTAATGGTAATGCCTTGTGACTTGTGAGTGCTGCATGGTAATGCCTTGTGACTTGTTAGTGCTCTCTGGTAATGCTTCGTTATTTTTGAGTGATGTATGGAAATGCGTGTGACTTGCGAGGGCTGTGTGGTAATGTCTTGTGAGTGCTGTGTTATAATGCTTTGTAATTTGTGAGTGCTTAGTGGTAATGCCTTTGACATGTGAGTGCTGAGTGGTAATGCCTTGTGACTTGTGAGTACTCTGTGGTAATGTCTCGTGACAAGTGACTTGTGAGTGTTGTGTGGTAATGTGACTTTTGAGTGCTTAGTGGTAATGCCTTGTGACTTGTGAGTGCTGCATGGTAATGTCTTGTGACTTGTTAGTGCTCTCTGGTAATGCTTTGTTATTTTTGAGTGATGTATGGAAATGCTTGTGACTTGTGAGGGCTGTGTGGTAATGTCTTGTGAGTGCTGTGTTATAATGCTTTGTAATTTGTGAGTGCTTAGTGCTAATGCCTTGTGACTTGTGAGTGCTGCGTGGTAATGCCTTGTGACTTGTGAGTGCTGTGCGGTAATGTCTTTTGACTTGTGAGGGCTGTATGGTAATGCCATGTGATTTGAGAGTGTTGTGTGGTAATGTCTTGCAACTTGTGAGTGCTGTGTGGGAAAGGCTTGTAACATGTGACTTGTGAGTGCTCTGTGGTAATGTTTTGTCAAATGTGACTTGTGAGTGCTGTATGGTAATTTCTTTAGACTTGTGAGTGCTCAGTCGTAATACCTTGTGACTTGTAACTACTCTGTGGTAATGTCTTGTCACAAGTGTCTTGTGATTGCTCTGTGGTAATGCCTTTTGACATGTTTGTGTTGTATGGTAGTCTTGTGATTTGTGAGTTATATGTGGTGATGTCTTGTGACTTGTGAGTGTTGTATGGTAATGTCTTGTGACTTGTGAGTTGTATGTGGTGAGGTCTTGTGACTCTTGTAAGTACTGTGTGGTAATGTCTTGGGAC
This sequence comes from Conus ventricosus, assembly GCA_018398815.1. NCBI lineage: Eukaryota > Metazoa > Mollusca > Gastropoda > Neogastropoda > Conidae > Conus > Conus ventricosus. Next base: position 7,278 of record JAFLJL010009952.1, read on the forward strand.
TTATGACTCTTTGTAAGTACTGTGTGGTAATGTCTTGTAAGTGGTATGTGATAATGACTTGTGGGTGCTGTGTGGTAATCCCTTGTGACATTTGAGTGCTGTGTGGTTGTGACTTGTGAGTGCTGTGTTGTAATGTGTTGTGACTTGTGAGTGCTGTGTGGTAATGCCTTGTGACTTGTGAGTGCTGTGTGGTAATGCCTTGTGGCTTGTGAGTGCTCTGTGGTAATGCCATGTGATTCGTGAGAGCTGTGTGGTAATGTCTTGTGACTTGTGAGTGCTGTGTGGTAAAGTCGTGTAACATGTGACTTGTGAGTGATGTGTAGCAATGTCTTGTGAAATATGACTTGTGAGTCCTGTGTGGTAATGTTTTTTTACTTGTGAGTGCTGAGTGCCAATGTCTTGTGAGTACTCTGTGGTAATGTATTTTGACAAGTGACTTGTGAGTGCTGTGTGGTAACGCCTTTTGACATGTGTGTAATGTGATGTGACTTGTGAATGATGTATAGTAGTGTCTCGTGACTTGTGAGTGCTGTATGGTAATGTCTTGTTATTTGTGAGTGTTGTGTGGTAATGTGACTTGTGACTCTTTGTGAGTGCTGTGTGGTAATGCCTTGGGACTTATGATACTTTGTAAGTGCTGTGTAGTTGTGACTTGTGAGTGATGTGTGGTAATGACTTGTGATATTTGAGTGCTGTGTGGTAATGCCTTGTGACTTGTGAGTGATGCATTGTAGTGCGTTGTGACTTGAGTGCTGTGTGGTAATGACTTGTGACTTGTGAATGATGCATTGTAGTGCGTTGTGACTTGAGTGCTGTGTGGTAATGCCTTGTAACTTGTGAGTGCTGCATTGTAGTGCGTTGTGACTTGTGAGTGCTGTGTGGTAATGCCTTGTGACTTGTGAATCATGCATTGTAGTGCGTTGTGACTTGAGTGCTGTGTGGTAATGCCTTGTGACTTGTGAGTGCTCTGTGGTAATACAATGTGATTTGTGAGTGCAATGTGTAATGTCTTGTGACTTGTGAGTGCTGTGTGTTAGTCTTGTGACATGTGACTTGTGAGTGATGTCTGGTAATGTATTGTGAAATGTGACTGGTGAGTGCTGCGACAGTAAAAAAAGAGACCGAGCACTCCTGACATTGATCTGATTGCCGTGTCACTCCGACCCTGTTACTTGCCCCGTGAATTTTGGAGAGTGTTTATCACCGTCGTCTACTTTAAAAAATATTTAATAGTGCTATATGTTCATTTCTAGTGCCATTTGTGTGTTATTTGTTCATTCCCTGTGGTATGGTAAATGCTATGTGTTCACTTGTGGTCTGTGACTGCTCTGTGTTCATTCTTTGTGATACATGAATGCTATGCATTCATTTCTTTTGAACTATGAGTGCAATATGTTTATACCTTTTGACCATTGGGTGCTGATTGTTCATTCTCATGACATGTTAGTGCTATGTGTTTATTCTTTGTGACTTGTGGGTACTATGGACAAAGTAGTGTGTTATGTTTTACAGGTAAAAGTTTGTATGTTTATTCTATGCGGCCAGCGGTAGCTATGAACAAAGTTGTGTGTGTTGTCTTTTGCAGGTGTAACACTGTGTGTTCATTCCTTGTGGCTAGTGAGTGTTATGGCCTGATGGACATCAAGGACCTCTGCATGAACTGGCTTCTTCGCTGTCTGATGTTGCCTAGGAATGCACTGATGCTGTCAGACATTGGTAATCTTTCTGCCCTCTGTGATCTTTGTTTACATGTTACTTGAAATATATAGGCCTGTTCGTCTGTACTTAACAGTGCCTCAGATCATTGCAGACTCCCTTTCAGTTGGTTTTAAGAATCAGCTGTGTTCTGATTTGTTTTTCAGCAATTTTTCACTGTTGAAGTGGTAACAAAATGTACAGAACAGTATTTTTAGCTTGATGTTTTACATTTACTCTCTTATAATAAATACATACATTTCTTTTAAAAAGTTGAGACACCTTCACTGAAGCCCAGCTCTGCCAGCTACCATCCACTGATTATACAGTAAAGAATTCTACTTCACAAAATGTAGAAAAAGTGAAGATAGTGGCTCCGCACTGTGCTACTTTTACTTCACAACTCAAGTGTGCACAGTGTGCAAACCAGAAAGAGGCAAATTAACATGGCTCAAACTGAAAGTGGGGAGCTTAGGGTGGTACCTCACATCATTCCCCTGAACTCGCCCCTCACCCCCATGCACTATTTTCCCCTCTGTCAGCGTATTCTGTCACTGAGTCCTACTTCTCCCATTCCTTCCCTTTCCTTTCCAGTGATCACTATTGTAGTCTTTGGCAGTGTTGTGAATGAAGTGGGAGTGACAGAAAGAGACAGAAGGAGGTGGAGATGGGGTGAAGTAAGGGGAGAGCTGGGTTAAAAGGCTAGCTGTTATATGTTTCTTTTTTTTTTTTGGTTTTAAATTGGTCCTTATCTGTTGAAACCTCCATAATGAGTCACATTAATGTGCCATTCTATTGTTTGTAATCAACCCTAGAAAATATGATTGTCACTAGAGTCGTCTTCATTGGAAATCTTCCTGTTAGCCAAGTCCTTGTTTCCTTTTTGAACTGTCATCACATATCTTCGTCATTGAAAACTTCCTGTCAGCTGGGTCATATCTTTGTTCTTTGTAGAAAGAAAACATTACTATGTCTTCAGTGAAAACCTTGTCAGCATGCTCATTTCTGTGTTCTTTATCAGAGAAAAAAAACTGACATTACACAGACTTTTCATTGGAAACCTTGTCAGCTAGGTCATTACTGTGTTCTTTATTGTTTTTTGTTTTGTTGTCCGTTGAGACGACGAAGACCATCTAGTCACCCTGGGATCGGGGTGAGTGCGTAGATGGCTGGTCAGGCTGATCTGTGCCCAGAAAGATCTATCACAGCACAGACAGGGGATGGTGGCAGCAGCTGGAGATCTGTTGACACTGGTCTTCCTGATCATCCTTGGCTGCTCAGCTACAGCAATTCTGTTGCTTTCACAGGTCTCTGCACCTTTACGGACAGCTGATCACCACCTATTTCTGTCCTGGCAGTCTGCTGCTATGTTGTGTGGCTGATGTTGAAGGCCTTCAGGAGGATTTGAGGCTGTCTTTGAAACACTTCCTCTGGCCTCCATGAGAGCGTTTGCCTTGTTGCAGTTCGCCAAACAATAGTTTCTTTGCACCGATGGTCTGGCATGTGAACTACGTGACCTGCCCACAAATG
>JAFLJL010009967.1:10000-17928 GCA_018398815.1 Conus ventricosus
GCGTTACCAACCAGTGGGCATCCCAACCAGTGCGTGGCCCCAACCAGTGGCGTGCTCCGGGTGAAGTCCCCGGGAGGAGGGAAAAGTTAACTGGGGAGAAAGTTAGAAAGACGGCACTGGAACCCCGCAGTCATACTGTCTGACACATGGCTGTTAAACCCTAACAGCCACTCGCATGAAGGGCGAGGGGAGGTGCTACTAAATACAACCCAGACAACATCACTCAACACAGACTGAGCAAAACGCGGCAAACCAACCAAATCAGGAATGTTCGTTAAAGACACTCATACGAAGCAGGTAAGAGACTGCATAAATTAACAGGCTATAAAACAAATATGAAATTATCTCATCCTTCTTCTCACATCACGTTATAACATTTTCCTTTCTTAGGATTGAACTAATAAAGCAACCAAGGCTTTACATCTGCCACCTCATTTGCAAATAATAATAATTTCAATGGCAACAATTTATCCCCACATATTATGGCAACATTTCCAATAACACAAATTTTCCCACCAAGCATCCAAACGACTAATCAATGCGAACGCACGCTCGCGAAAAACATACAACCGTTCTCCATGCACACACAAACAGACGGAGGCCGAAGAATAATAGTCCGGCGAATGTGAACATGGGGCGGACGAGTGAGAACCAAGCAAGTACCAACCCTGAATCACCGAGGTTCTCATCCCATCCCCGCCGCTACCGCACACCAATTCATAAAAGAAAAGACTTTTAAGAAATAATTTTTGACTGGCCAGGTTTAAAGATTGAATTAACCAAAAAGTGGTCTCAAACAATATTTCTTTTATAATTTTGAAAACCAAAAACAAATGCCGCAAAAGAGAAGAATTAGCCGGCTAACATAAAAAAAAAACAACACAACAACAAATAAACCACGAAACTGATTGCTTTAACCAAGCTACCCGTGGTGACCCAAAAGAGGCGGTCAAACGACTCTTCTGCCCTCTGTCCAGTCGAGAGGACAGCACGCAGATGCGTAAAAGAAGAAGTGATGTCTTCTCACCTACAGGCCGACAGTAGGAAGTTGAAGGTACGCGGACTGTACCATCGACGAAATGGTGAAGAACCAGGACCGAGCAGGCCTTCCCAGAGACATCTTCCGCTCGAGAGAAGAGAAAACCTGCCTGAAAGTGATGGCGCCAACATGCCAGCAACGCACAGGAGCATAACCTCCAGCCGAAGAGGAACCTTGCACGTGGCGGCAGTGAAAGACAGGTGAGAGGCCGATAGAGACAGCCATTACAAGAAAAAGATACCAGCCACCCTGAACCGGAGGCGAGGATGAAATGGGCACGGGCCAGTGGAATTTAGAGGGGGGGGAGGGGGGAGAGAAGAGAAAGTAAACCTAACTAACCTTAGCAGAAACAACACCAAGAGCAACCACACCACAAGCCACAATAATGGGACGGCAATACGACAAAAACGACGACAACAACCAAAATGAACAATTCCACCATCCTCGATGGGTCAATCGTCGTAGGCCGTCGTGACAAACTCGTGACAACCCCCCATCTAAAAGCATCTGTTTCTCTGAGATACAGTGCTCCTTTGAAACCTTGACGCATGTGCAAATTCACAACAAGGGACCGAACCCAAACCCTCGTGACCGACAGAGTACGACAAATCCAATACAAAACATTCCCACTAGAATTCCCAGAGATACATAAAACTAACATTTATCAAACAAAAAGCAAACCTTCCACATGAAAATAACAATCCGAACCATTTGGCGATTCACTACCGTTAACATCACAGAAGTGAAAACTGTCACTACAACCAGACTACAGAGACCAAAGGGGATATAACCCTGGCTGATGGGAAGTGTCCCTCTGACTGATTCTCCAATGTGCTGACTACGGAGCTCGCTGAGATAGACAGCATCCGTATTTGCTGGAACCCAGATATGGTTGAAAAGTGAACTGCAGTTCCAATGCCTAACCCAGAGTCCGACGACTGACTGGCCGGATTCTGTCCAGCACTGGAGAGAGATGTGATCGCTTCTCTAAGCATTACACACTTCCGGCCGTGCTTTTCTACTGGGCACGCCAGTGCGGCGTCCAAATCTGCCGACAGCTTCAGCAATAGTAGGGTATCGATAGTCCTAAGCGGTGGCGCCTCTGGGCATCGAGTCGCATAGTCGACCGCTACCGAAATGAAGCGTGACCGCGATTGGATGGTGGATTAATGGTCCCACCAGGTCCGACCCCCAACCTTGCATGAATGGCTCCCGAAAAAAGGGGGGGGGGGGCTCCCATCCAGTGGCACTGATCCCAGGGAACACGCCTCAAGCGCCCCTTAGGCGTTGTCCTTGGCAGTATCGCACTGCGGCAGTACTGCCTAACCAGTGAGTTCATCCCTGCCAGAAGAAATTCCTGTCCTAACTCTCGCTCGAGAGTCCCCGCATTGAGCCCATAATGCCAGCCATGGGTGAATCATGGGCCTGCCGGAGAACAGATACTCTCAAGCTTTGGGGACGACTAGCCATGCTTCTGCTTTTGGCCACACGATCAGCTGCCCGAGTGAAAACCCTAAGAGGATCCCCCATGTGACTTTGAAGCTCACCTTGGCGTGTCGGGCAGACTGAGCGGGACGACCCACCAGTTGTCGCAGGCGTTGACTTCCCAGACCCTGGCCTGAAGACGGATCATGGTAGCAGGATCGGCGGCCCTGGCCAAACCACGTCAAATCGGCTGCAGAACATGACGCAATTTTCCTGTTCCAGCTTCTTAGCTTTGGCGCGTGTGGTGACTCCCACACACGCCTGTACGGGCAGATCCGTTGACACGTACTGACTGCGTTCGTCCTTCTCCGAAGGTTATAGTATTCCCTAAAGAAGGGATACAGAGGTTCGCTCTCCACCCGCGATGGCCCATACTTCGCCACATAAGCAGGGGGTGGAGATAGAAATAGTACAGAAGACGAGTGGAGGTAAAAACAGCCTCCCAAACCCGCAACACATCATAACGAGCGCCCAGCCGGCCTCAGGAGAAACCAAATCCTTATCCAAAAGATCGTTGATGCACCCCCGAACCCTGATGGTGACGACCATGGAAGAACCACAACAGAAAGGAACACCGCACTCTGTACCACTAGAAAGCTGGGATGGACCCCACGTTAGCCGAGCACGAGGACGCTGGAAGGACTAGCCCCATGACTATACAAACCGCGGCTAGACAATCCTTCCTAAAGAGGCCAGGACGACCACAAAGAAAACACAGTCGGGGTGCTGAGGTCCCGCTGAACTCTGCCTGCCTTGTTTCGACCCCGCTAGCAGTCGTTCGTCTCCTAATTGGCCGCAAAATCCTTAGGAGTGCTTCCTGTTCCGATCTGGGGCGATGCCATTAAGCTCTGCGAGCTTTCAGCAAACACCTCAGGCGGTATGAATCGCATCCGCGAAAATCCTGAGGTGCTTACTCGCCTATACGGAACCCAACTCTGGGGACACAGTAATGGTGGAGCTTTCAATGAGAGATCAATCCTCCAGCTCCAGCTTAGCCAACTGACGCCAGTACCCCTAGCGATTTGCGAGCCTATCTCCAAACTGCACGAAGGTCTCGTCGTTATTCATCTTCATGGACCTGAACTTCCTCCTGTACGTCTCTGTAAGTAAGGTGGAAACCGCTACGCAGAGCCAACTGCATGTCTGCATAAGACGCGCCTTCATTAGAGAGTGATCACACACTCCCTTGCAACAGCACCAGATAATCCAGAAAAAGGTGCATGGCCCTTTTGGTTTTCCTCAGACAAATGGTATGAACTATCAAACTTGTCAAAATCTCTAAGAACATATCAATGTCCTCACTAGTCTGAACTCTGGAACTTTAAAATTGGGCCTCGAACACTATCACCTGCCTGTGATTAAACCCCCTGAACCTACAGATGCGGGAGTCCACGCGAAAGAAGTTGTTCCATCTCTTCCCCAACGCTAGAGGTGCCTCTTCCCTCCGCAGAGCTTCCAACCTATCTAGCTCTTCCCGACGGAGGGCTTCCTGACTGGCACCACTTCCTTACGAAGGGCCCACCTTCTGCAGCCTCCACTCTGCGCAGCATAGCCGTCATTCCCTACGCAGAATATCCATGTCTGTCCGTCTCCTCTCTGTGTAACAGAGGCCTCCATCCTATCTAGCTCTTCCCCCTACGCTGAGCAGCCTCTTCCCTTCGCAGAGTTTCCTGCCTAGCAGGCCTCTTCCTACGCTGCCGCTCAAAACATCGAGGAACAGGTGATGTCCTGCGGGGTTCACCACTCCCGACACGGGAGGATGACCCCGTCTGACCCGTCCCCTTGGGTCTCGACCTTCCCTGAGAAAAGAGTCCCCCGGGGCATACTCCTACGAAGGGGAAGCATGGAGAAGAGAGGGCATTGGATTTTCTGCGACTCAACAGAAGCCCCACAGTATGCTTCGCTATACTCTGACGCTTCGAGCGGTAGTGCCAGTCGGGGTCCCTCAGCAGGAAAAATCCCCTACGAAGAAGAAGTGAAAGTACTTCGCTGGACTATCGGTTTACAGCACTGGGTATAAGTAGAAGTCACTGTAGTTCGAAGGTGCTGGTACTAAAAGTAGACTTACATTTAGAAAACCCTTCTTCTTTGACGCACGCGTCGCCATAAACACCAGCGCCGTACGTTTGCCAAATTTGACAACAATAATCCTAACGGTTCCTCAAATACAGGGAAAGACAATATCCACTTGAAAAACAGATAATTTAGGGGTGTGAGTATATGTTGGTGTGTGGGGGGGGGTGGGGAACAATTCCGCAGCATCCCACTCTGGCAAAACCGACGGCACTCCACATGCAACGGACAATACATGTGCGGTGGGGCTCAACCGAAAAAAAAAAAAAAAAAAACACTATGGTCCGTCCCGACGGTCCCGTCCGGCTGTAAAAACTAATGTCCGGCTGCCCCCACTTTAGGCAACACAAAACCGCGCCTCCACAGCACAAGCAACAGTGCGTGGGGTGCTGGCCGGAAAAAAAAAACAAAACAAAACTGGCAGAAGAAAACGAAACCGGAGAGAGGAAAAAAGTGACACTAAACCACCGATACAAACAAACACCCACCTATTACTCAATAATCACACCGGTAAAAAAAAAAAAAAAAACTGCTAACCAAACAAAAACAGAATGGAAGACTGAGCGGCAACAGAAAGGACATACATTACGTTTATTACACGAGGCCGAATCTGCGTGAGGCGCAACCGCGGAAGAGGTCTGGACGCGGTCGACGCTCCCCCAGTCTCACCCTTCGACTCCCCCTGACACAAAACATCCGATTTCCGATCAGGCCACATAAAACCACGACTTTTTCCCTACACGCTAGATCAAGAGTCACCCAGGACCAACCACCCACGAACAAAACACGACAAACTGACTAAAACGATATACAAAACAGACAGACCAGAACAAGGTACTCTCTACTCTCCGCGAAACGGAGAGAGAACATCCGGAGCCCTTGCACATCCCGGGACGAGCCCCCACAAATGATGTCCCGCATATGAATGGGCGAGGGGAGTCTACTAACTAAATTACACAACCCACAAAAACAGCACAACACAGACCTGAGCAAAACGCGGCAAACGCAAACCAACAAACCAACCAACTCAGAATGTTTCGTCGATAAAGTCCTTCAGCATACGAACAGGAAATGAGACAGCATTAAATTAACAGTCTATAAAACAAAAATGAATTAATCTTCATCCTTCTCCTCACTCAACTCACACGTTTAACATTTCCTTTCTTAGGAATTGAACTAAATAAAGCAACCATGGCTTTACCATCTGCCACCACATTTGGCAAATAATAATAATTCAATGGCAACCATTTATCCCCACATTTTTATGGCAACATTTCTAAATAACCCACAAATTTCCCCACCACGCATAACCAAACGACTAATCATGGGCGATTACGCACGCTACGCTTCTCCTCGCGAACATAAAACTACTCTTCGTTCTCCTCCTTGCACACACAAACAGACGGTGGCCGAAAAAAATTAAGAGTCCGGCGAATGTGCCAGGGGCGGACGAGCGAGACCTAAGCAAGTACCAACCCAGATCAAACCAGGTTCTTCTCCACATCCCCCCCCTCCCCCGCCCGACTACCGCATCACAACCACAAGCATAAAAATGAGAAAGACTTATAAGATATAAATTTGACTGGCCAGGTTAAAGATTGATTTAACCCCCAGAAAAAGTGGTCTCAAACAATATTTCAATTAATAATTCTGAAAACCCAAAAACAAAATGCGCAAAAGAGAATAATATAGCCTGGGGCTTAACATAAAAAAAAAAACAACACAAACAACAAATAAAACGCACACGAAACTGAGGCTTACACAGCTACCCCGTGGGTGACCCAAAAGAAGGGCTGGTCAAACGACTCTCTCTGCCCCTCTGTCCAGACGAGAGGACAGCATCGCAGAGCGGAAAAAGAGATGATGTGATGTCTCTCTCCTACAGGCCGGAGATATACTCTCCTACAAGGCCGACTGTATGAAGTGAAGGTACCCCCGCGCTGTACCATTCGAACGAAATGGTGGAAGAACCAGGGTACCGGAGCAGCAGCGCTCCCCAGAGACATCTTCCCGCTCGAGTGAAGAGAAAACCTGCCTGAGTGATGGCGGCCAACATGTGCCAAGCCTACGGCGCTACGCCACGTCACAGTGGAGTGGGAGCATAATAGAGCATTATCATATACCACAAGCCTAAAGGAACCTTGCACGTGCGGGAGGTGGAAAGACAAGGTAGAGGCCGATAGAGACAAGCCCTACATAAAAATAGAAAGCCAGCCACCCACCCCCGTGAACCTGCAGGATGAATTGCACGGGCAGTGAATTAGAGAGGAGAGAGAGAGAGAGAAAGTAAACCAACCCTTAGCTGAAACTACACTACAACACCCAAAGGGCAAAACACACCACAAGGGCCACATTAGGGGGGACGATATTACGACAATAACGACGACAACAACCAAATGAACAATTCCAAATCCCAATTCTCCATTCCATCCACCATCCAAGATGGGTTTCACACTTTCGTCGTAGGCCCCCTCGTGACATACTCGTGACACATTGTAACATCAAAACACAAAAATTGAGATCTTTCAATAACTTGTAACAACCTACAAATCAGCGAACAACAACTACACAAAGAGAAGCAATTCTAACTACAAAACAACAATTAGGATCTTGGACAATCAGAGCTGGAAAAAAAATTAAAACCAATCCAACCTCAGCGTATGGCAGTCTGCACGGCAGACGAACTGAATGTCCAAGTCCCAAGATGTTACAGTCAGCACCCCGTATTTACGCCAGACAGATCCTACATCTATCAATTTCTATTAACAGTGTGGTCTGTGAAAAAAAAAATGAAGGAAGGTGGGGGGGTTGGTGGGTGGGGGGGGGGGGGGGGGGGGGGAGGGGGGGGGAAGGGGGAGGGGGGACAGTGTTTCTGTGACAAGAGAGTAAAGAATGTATGACCGGGTGACAGAAACCCTTACCCAAACCAAGACTGTAACATGGTTCCACCCAGATTCAACCAAGAAATTCCGACTCTTCCCCTCGAGTCGCCCGACAGTTTTAATAAAAAGACATCTTCATTTTCCATTCATACGTCCACGCATTTCAGTTTTCTATCTGACACTGACAATAAACCCCATCAACAGGATCGATCGAATCCTCAAAGAATTCCAGTTCTTCAAATGAAACAAAAATTCTTATTCTAAACCCACCCCATCTTGGAGACGCTGTCACAAATTGACTATCCCTGACAAAACAACAGTCTTAATCAGATAGGCGACTCTACAATACGTTATACGTTAAACCCCAAAAACTAGCTATCCCCCTCCTCGACCCCTTCGACAGAACGCGGTGTTTATTAAATCTGTATCTCTCTGGCAATGTCTGTCAA
>JAFLJL010009968.1:0-17227 GCA_018398815.1 Conus ventricosus
GGTTTGCGTTGAGAAGGGGACTATATGGTGATAACTTTTTCAAAAAGAATATCAAGGGTTTGGGCTGAGAAGGGTCGCAATTTACTTTAATAGAAACATTTAAAATCTACCAGTTCAGTGGACATGACCCCGCCTCTTTCACTGAAAAACATCCATCCTCTGCTGAACCACAACCACCGGGAATGAAAATAAAGGGGCATTGGGACCCAGTTACAACTGCAGTCAAATGCAGCATGCACATAGGGGGAAATGCTACAGACCTCCCAGTTAAGTTTTTAAACTCTAAGTTATAAAAATCACGATTTACTTGGTTTCCTTTCACTTGTAACGAAAAAAGACAAAATCTGTCAAACTTTGAAAAAAAAAAACCCAAACCAATTATTAGTTAGTTAGTTAGTTAGTGTTTATAGGGTCCAGCGGACTACAAGGAGCCAAATCAGGACCTCAGCTATCATATCTGAGTCTCTTGATACAAATACTCACACTAGTATTAACACATCACTTAAAATTTATGAGGACAAAAGCACAATTATCTTTTCAAACTCCTTCGAAAACCTGTATACTTTAAATAAAACCCTATATTTTTATAAAATAAGTTACTCCTTTCAAAAAAGAAAAAATAAGAACCACTAAAATCTCACGAAAAAGGAACGATAATCACTGGTGGAAAAGAACTTCTCTCTGATACACATCAAATCACACATTCTGTCAAAAAGTTTAAAACACTGAACAAGCTGTAAACACGCAACACACCATGGGGGTCTTCCCTTCTGAATTCCAACTGTGCGTTATATACTGGCCCAATATGTAACCGGGTGACAAAATCGTTTCCCTCTTTAACGGTTACGTACCACCGATGGGAAGGATTGGTTAAATCTGGGCAAATTTTAAACATTTATTATGAATTTGATTACCCCATTCACTCTGCCACAGTTCACGACAATACAAACTGGATTTATGACGTAATCAAAAACCCAAACCAAAAAAAAAACAAAAAAACAACAAAAGACTGAAAGTAACAAGAAAACCTCTCGGCAACAAATTTAAAAACATTTAATCAAATGTATTTTCTGATTCTAGAATATTAAGTGCATGGGTGTCACGGTCGCTAACCCGGACGGCCTCCCCAAACCCCTACCCACGCCTATCACACACTAGGTCAGCACTAGGTCACCCATACATAAATCTGGTGATAGTACTGTTTCCTTCAAACTAACAGACCAAAAACAATTTTAATCTACCCTTTTCCCAAAACCCTCTAAAAAAAAGCATTTAAATAAACACATCCTTCATCACTTCAACAAGTACGATTTGCTCCATCCCGGACAGTCTGGTTTCAAAACAGAAACATTCCTGCCATTCTGCATTAATCAATCTTGTAGATGTGTGGTTTAAATAATTTAATAACAACAGATATTGTGGTGTCTTATTCGTTGATTTTAAAAAAGCATTCGATGTCATTGACCACAATCTCCTTTATTCGAAAACTGGAGATATACGGTCTTTCAAAATCCGCCCTTATCCTTCTAAAATCATACATCACAAAACGAAAAAACAATGCGTCTTATCGGGGACGGCTGTCTCTTCTATAACAACTCTTAAGTATGGCGTTCCAAAAAAGGCTCCATTTTAGGCCCGTTACTCTTCTCAATCTACATTAATGACCTACCCCTACATGGAGATCTACATGCGACTCTTTGCAGATGACACCCACAATTCACACCAGCCAAAAAGACCCTTTTCCCAGTCTTTCAAAACATTTGCAAGAGAGTACCAACGACCTTGTAAAATGGACCGAACTAAATCATATGTCACTTAAACCCTCAAAAAACAAAACTCATGTACATTACAACTAGGCAAAAAAGACAAAAGCTCACCAATGATTTCCCTCCATAAAACCTCAATAATGTACTTGTGGAACAAGTCACTCATCATAAAGATTAGGACTAAAAAATTGACAATAGTCTCACTGGATTCCCACAAACGTTACTATGCAAAAAGTCTCCCAGAAAGTCTATCAGCTCACCAAAATCAAACACTTTCTTGACCTTCATCACGAAAAACTTTTTTTCCATGCTCATATTCAGTTTCATGTTGATTATGCATCGACTAAAATGGGATTCTGCAAGTGCAAACACACTAAAAACCATTGTTCAGCCTACATAAACGAGCGCTCAAACTAATCCTTCTGAAGAAAACTACCTCGAAAGCTCTGATTATAAAACATCTTCACATTCTTCCATTCAGCCAGAGACTCAAATACAAAAAAGGGCTAATGATGCACAAGATTCTGACCGGAATGCTCCAACAACTTTAATGAGACGATCTAAAAAGTCTGTCGAAAAACTCCCACAAACCCCATATCCCAATCCCCAAAATTTTGACCTATTTAAATCAAGTCTAACGTACTCGGGAACCTCTTTGTGGAACTCCCTTCCAGAATACATCAAACAAATCCATTTTTAACCACAACTTTCAAAAACACTTACCTTACCCATCTTCGCGGTAAAAAATAATTTAAAAAAACCATAAAATAAAAATAAAATAAAAAAAACCATAAGTAATACCAAAGTAATCTCAAAAGCATAAATAAACCTTTTTCATGTACTTAACCAATTTGTCTTTTCTAACTTTTTTTTTCTTCTTCTCTTTTTTCATGTATCAAGTATCTTGATATAAAATATGTGTGTGTGTGGTGTGTGTGAGTGTGTGTGTGTGTGTGGTGTGTGTGTTTGGGGTGTGTGTATATGTGTGCATAGGATAAAAATCTTATGAAAAATGATTATATGTTGTCCCCCTTTTTCACTCTGGCCTCTCTCTCTCTCCTCCTCTCTCTTCTCCCTCCTCTCTCTCTCTCTCTCTCCCCCTCTCTCCTCATCTCTCTCTCTCTTCTCCCCCCCGCCCCACTCATCTCTCTCCCCCTCTCTCTCTCCTCTCTCTTCCTCTCTCTCCCCTCCCCTCTTTTCCCCCTCTCTCCTCTCCTCTCTTTTCCCTCCTCTCTTGTCTGTGCAGTGTGCGTGTGTATGCCCCCGAATTTCGTATATATTTTGTCATGTTCATTTTACTGTCTGATTTAATACAGGCTAATTATTGTGCGTTTTAGTACATTTTCCCCATTTCAAATCATTACTTTCTCATGCTTTTTCCCCCTCTCCCTTCCATCCTCTCTCTCTCTCTCTCTCTCTCTCTCTCTCTCTCTCTCTCTCTCTCTCTCTCTCTCTTTTTTTTTTTCTTCTCCCCCCCCCCCCCCCCCCCCCCCAATGTCATCTCACTTTGTTTAATACGTTCGACGTATTTTCATGCCTTGCGAAAAATGAATGCATGTGGTGCCTAGCCTCTCTCTCTCTCTCTCTCTCTCTCTCCTCTCTCTCTCTCCTCCCCTCTCTCTCTCCCTCCTCTCTTTTCTCTCTCTCTCTCTCTCTCTCTCTCTCTATGCGGCAAACGTGCGTGTTTGTGTGTTCAAAATATGTCAAATTCACTTCACTGTCTGTTTTCATACATGCCAATCGTGTACGTTGTAGTACACTTACCTATGTTTCCCCAGCCCACCTCATTCCCTACACCCGCTCTCACCTTCCTCTTCATTTTTATTATTCTCTTTTTTATTTCATTTTATTTTTTTTTTAAATTATCATTTTTTAGTTTTTTGTTTTGTTATTGTTATTCTTATTTTTTGTTTTGTTTTCATTTATCTTCTATTTTCATTTGATGTTCCTCTATGATTACATGACCGCTTGCTTTGCTTCTTTGTTTCTTACATTAATTGATTTCACTGCATGTTGTAGTCTCTACTCAGGGCGAGGACTGGATGTAAAAAAGCACGTTAGTGCTTATCTATTATCCTCGAAAATAAAAAATTTTGTCTTGAAAAAAAAAAAAAAAAAAAAAAACAAAACACACAAAACAGCACACAAACACAGCTTTACAATCAAGCACACTTCTTTATTGAAACGTACACACTATGGCACCACCACCCAGCAATCACCACTGACGTCCCCTCCACAACCACACACAGGGAAACCCCCCTTCTTCCGCTAGCCCACCCTACTCTGCTACAATGACCCGGGATCCTAACCTATCCCAGAGCACCAGTTGCGGTGTATCACCGTGACCTAGGGACGCAGCGATAGCCCGCACACGTGGTGGGCCAACTACAAGGGAAAGGACTACCCGAGGGGCTCTAGTCTCTAGGCTACTACCACCCACCCCCTCCCCGGGACCCAACCTTCCTTTTTTTACCCCAGGACAACTACCGCACAGGTCGCCACGTCCCTAAGGGGGGGCAACGACAGGTACCCCATCCCTTTCTGGCCATACGTCCCTAAGGAGGCAGCAGCTAAAAACCCCTAACCCTACTGCCTATTGCTACAACCCCCTTCCTACCAAAAAAATTGTACAACCCTTCCTTTACGTAGACCCCGCTCCTTGGCGCTGTCCGTGGCCTCTCGCAGGACGAAACCCCCCTACATGATGAAACACGAAGGACTCGCGCGCGCGCACACACACACACGCACACACAACGCACAACACACGCACACACACACGCACACACACACGCACACAACCACACGCACACACACACGCACGCACACACGCACGCACGCACGCACGCACGCACGCACGCACGCACGCACACACACACACACACACACACACACACACACACACACACACAACACACAACACACACACACACCAGGACCCCTCTCAAAAGGGCCCGACTCGTCAAAGGGAAACCCCTCACCGAAGGCTCCGCTCCTCGGCGCTGCCCGTAGGCTCACGCAGGACGATCCTCGCAGAAAGCCCACAGGAACTGAGGGTGAAGGAATGCCTGGCGCAGCGCCCCCCACATTTCGCCTGAGCAGGGCGGTCCTTCCCTCCTGGGAAAACAGAGGGCGGTGGCCAGCAACTTCCCCATGCCTCACAGACGGCGGGGGGGCCTGGGTTTGGTCTCCCCCTCCTGGAGAGCAACAGGTAGCAGGAGGGGAACTGCCTCACAACGGCGGACGGCCTGGGGGGTCTCCCCCTCCTGGGGAGCAACAGGTAGAAGGAGAACCGCCTCACAGACAGCGGACGGCCTGGGTGGTCTTCCCCCACCTGGGGGAGCAACAGGGAGCAGGAGGAAACTGCCCCACAGACGGCGGAAGGCCTGGGGGGCTTCCCCCTCCTGGGGGAGCAACAGGTAGTAAAGGGGAACTGCCTCACAGACGGCGGGCGGCCTGGGTGGTCTTCCCCTCCTGGGGAACAACAGGTAGCAGGAGAACTGCCTCACAGACCGGCGGGCGGCCTGGGTGGTCTCCCCCCTCCTGGGGGAGCAACAGGTAGCAGGAGAACTGCCTCACAGACGGCGGACGGCCTGGTGGTCTCCCCCTCCTGGGGGAGCAACAGGTAGCAGGAGAACCGCCTCACAGACGGCGGGCGCCTGGGTGGTCTTCCCCTCCTGGGGGAGCAACAGGTACAGGAGGAGAACTGCCTCACAAAACGGCGGACGGCCTGGGTGGTCTTCCCCCCCTCCTTGGGGGGCAACATGTAGCAGAAACTGCCTCACAGACGGCGGGGGGCCTGGGTGGTCTCCCCCTCCTGGGAGAGCAACAGGTAGCAGGAGAACTGCCTCACCGACGGGGACGGGCCGGTTGGTCTCCCCCTCCCGGGAGAGCACAGGGAGCAGGAGGAGAACTGCCTCACAGACGGCGGCGGCCTGGGTGGTCTCCCCCTCCTGGAGAGCAACAGGTAGCAGGAGAACTGCCCACAGACGGCGGACGGCCTGGGTGGTTCTCCCCCTCCTGGGAGAGCAACAGGTAGCAGGGGGAGAACTGCCTCACAGACGGCGGACGGGGCCTGGGGGTCTCCCCCTCCTGGGGGAGCAACAGGTAGCAGGGAGAACCGCCTTACAGACAGCGGGCGGCCTGGGTGGTCTCCCCCCTCCTGGGGGAGCAAAAGGTAGCAGGCGGAAACTGCCTCACAGACGGCGGACGGCCTGGGTGGGCTTCCCTCCCGGGGAGAAAGGTTTGCAGGAGAAATGCCCCCGGGCGCAGGCGGCCGGGGTCTTCCCTTGGGGGAGCAACAGAGCAGGAAAACTGCCTCACAGACGGCGGGCGGCCTGGGGTGGTCTTCCCCTCCTGGGGAGCAACAGGTAGCAGGAGAACTGCCTCACAGTCGGCGGCGGACGGCCTGGGTGGTCTCCCCCTCCTGGGGGAGCAACAGGTACAGAAACGGGGGGGTCACAGAGGGCGGGGGGCCGGGTTTGGTCCCCCCCCTCCTGGGAGAGAAAACGGGTTTAGCGGGAAAAATGCCTCCAAGGGCGGCCCCGGGGGGTTTCTCCCCCACCTGGAGAGAACGGGTAGCAGGAAACTCCCTCACAGACGGGGGACGGCCGGGGTGGTCTCCCCCCCGGGGGGACCCAACAGGTACGGGAGAATGCCCACGCCCGGCGGGGGGGCCTGGGGGGTCTCCCCCTCCTGGGGGAGCAACAGGTAGCGGGAAACGCCCACAACGGCGACCCCGGGGGGTCTCCCCCCTTTGGGAGAGAAACGGGCCAGGGGGAAAAAAAAACCCACAACGGCGGGGGCCCCGGGTGGGCCCTCCCCCTCCGGGGGGGAGCAACGGGTACAGGATAACTCCCTCACAAAGGGCGGACGGCCGGGGTGGCTCCCCTCCCAGGAGAAACGGGTACGGGAGGAAACGCCCCCACAAAGGGCGGACGGTCGGGGTGGTCCCCCCCCTCCCAGGACCAACAGGTAACGGGAAAAGCAGCCGCCACCCCCACCCCGGGCTGCAGACTGTGGCGATCCAGCCCCAGCCTCGGCACAAGGGGGATACTGCTAAAAACAACTAAAGGCCCACTAAAATGTCGCTTCTACCTGATGCAAGGCACACAGTTTTACCTGGAAAGGTTTTAAAACTCTCCATCTCCCCGCTTGCTTCCCACTTGAAATGAGAGGGGACTCCTTTTTTTCCAAACCCCCCCCCAACCTTTTACTCGTTGGGGGTTTAAACAAACCCCATTACCGGCCAGCCCTTACCAAAAGCATTAAAGAAATTTTTCTCCCGAGCCAATCCCCCTTTATTACAAAAAGTAATCACACCCAAACCCCGCAAAAAAAAAAAACAAAACCCAACCAAACCCCAACGCAATTTCCTTTTGGGCCCCCAGGAAATCTAAGAAGTCGGGAAAAGGGGAAATTTCAAAAGGGAAAACGCCTTCAACAAAAATCAGTAAAAATGAAAACTCTCTACAAAAACTTTATCTTTTTTCCAACGGGGCCAATTTTCCCCAAAAGGGGAATCGCCCCCCAAACCAAAACCCCTCACTTTCTTCCCCCTTTTTTTGGCACTGTAAACTAAAAAACAAATCCCAAAAAAAAAAACATATTCGCTCGCCAACATTTCCACCACACTCCCCTCCATGTCATCTCTTGTCGGGTTAACCCAGTTTTTAAAATCCTTGTTATGTCAACATAACCACATTTCCCATACAATATTACAGCTGCACAAACCCCTCCATTCCCTTTTTCCTAAACCCACCTTTCTAAGCCACTCCCCCTTAAACCCTTTCCTCTCCCTTTTTTCGGGCACTAAAATTCATAATGGGGGCCCCCGCCACCCCGCAAAACCCAAGGCAACTTCCTTCCAATCTGTTTTGTCACCAATTTTTGTATCCCATGTGGATGACTGTCCCTTCTCCCACAGAAAACTTTCCCAAACCCCCTGGACTCACTGGGCCAAATTCAAAATGCGTAAAGTCCCAATGTGCACACAACATCTTTTTTCCCATCTTTCCCCGAAGGGTGTTTATAAAAGAATTCCTTTAAAGCCAAAATATTGCTCTCAAAAAAACCTGGGGCCGTGTTTACACACACTCCCAAAAATGCAGTCTAAACAAACCCCACGACAACCCGCCCTTTGAGAACCCCTGCTCTTAACGAAAGTGAAGGAACCCCAAAATAACTTGAAAGGTCACGCCCCTACCCCGGGAAAAAAACCCCTCACCCCCAAACCCGGGCCCTTGGGCCCCACCGCACATTTTAAACCATTTTAATGCTGGCAGGGCAACTCCCCGAAATCACTCAACTTCAACGGTTTCTACAATTTTCAAAAAGAAAATGAAAAGGGCAATCATCAATCTCTTTTTGATTCACTCAGAAAAAATGCTGCCCGAAACCCAAAGTTAGGTCCTCAACCAAATGCAAATAATTTATATTCCCCCCTTTTTGAAAACAGAAAACAACTTTAGCGGGCCCCAAAAACGATTCTGCCTCAAAACCCTCCTCAATGGCAATTTTATCAAACCCCAAATCGTCCAAACCAAACTGCCCCATGGCAACCCAAAAACCCCGGAACCGCTATGGGCCAAATCCTTACAAAAATACAAAAAAAGGTGACAACACAAAAACCCCCTGACAACAAATCACATAGAAAGAGAGGGGACAACACAAACCAAACTGACCCCAAAAAATCACATAGAAAGAAAAGGGTTGACAACACAAAACCCCCCTGGGGCGACAAATTTCAACCACAAACCAAGACAAAAACATACCCGACAACCGTATACCAAAACAAAAACCCCAAAACCAAAATAACACAACTTTAAAACAACCCCCCGTACAACCGATCAAAAAACCCAAAACAACACACGAACCAAAAACACCCCGAACCAAAAAATTCCCCCAACCCCGAAAAGACAAAAGGTCAACCCCCACCATTCCAACGGCGGGAAAGGGGTGCACCCCAACGACGGGCAAAAGAAAATCGGGACAGGCCCAAGGGGACACCAAGCCGACCAGACCCGGCCATAACCAAAGACTACAGGGCCCAAGGGACACCAAACCGACCAGGCCTGGGCCCTAACTATGAAAATACAGGCCAAAGGGGAAAAACCAACCACCCGGACATGGCCCCTAACAAAACACATCCCGGGCAAAACCAACCGACCGGACATGGCCCAACTATACTACAGGGCCCAAGGGGAAAACCAAGCCCAAACCCGGGGCATGGCCGTAACTATTACTACAGGGCCCAAGGGGACACCAACCGACAGGGCCTGGCCCCTAACAACTTTCGGCCAAGGGGACACCAACCGACCAGGGCATTCCGTAAATAAGCTACAGCCAAAGGGCACCGGCCGACCAGGACCGGGCCCAAATATTACTACAGGGCCAAGGGGGAAAACCGACCGACCAGGGCAAGGCCTAACTATGACTCAAACCCCCGGCACCCCAACCGACCAGGACAGGCCCAAAACCCAAAATACCGGCCAAGGGCCCCCCAAGCCGACGGACAAAGGCCTAACTTAAAACAGCCAAGGGGACACCAAGCCGACCAGGACCTGCCGTAACATGACACAGGGCAAAAGGGCAAAACCAAACCACCAAAATGGCCTAACTAAGACTACAAGGGCCCAAAGGGACACCAAACCCACCAGGACTGGCCGTAACTATGACTCGAAGTCCCCACCCAGCACAACCTAACGGGGCATTGAAAAACAAGAACTGATCGTAAAGTGTTAAATCTTTTTAGATTGGGATATTTGGGTTTCTTGGGGTGACGCACTGACCCTATTTAAAATGCAAGAAACTTAAATCTCCCCCACCTCCCCCCCCCCCCCCCCCCCCCCCCCCCCCCGAGATTTAAAAGTTTAAATTTAATTTTCCCACATCAAATTTTTTAAAATGGGAAAAGGGGATAAAAAGGGTGCTCCCCTATGTTCCCCCCCATTTTTATTTTTAAAATAATGACATTGAAAGCTGTAAAAAAAAATTGGAAATTACCAAACCATTTTCAATGGGTAAAAGGTTTTTAAAAAAAGGAAACTGAAAGGGGGTTCTCAACCACGACACGGAAGCACGTGATTTTTTAAAGGGGAGAAAAGATTTCCCCCACAGCAGTGATTTCCAAACCTGATGAAAAGATTCCCCACACAGCAAGGGTTTCAGCCTTGATAAAGATTTTTCCCCCACGCCGTGATTTCAGCCTGATGAAAAGATTCCCCAAAACAGGGGAATGAAAAACAGCCCCAATGAAAAATTCCCCACACAGCAGTTTATTTCAGCCTGATGAAAAAATTCCCCACACAGCATGATTTTACCTGATAAAAATTCCCCACACAGCAGAATTTTAGCCCGATGAAAAGATTTTTCCCCCCACAAACAAATGATTTCAGCCTGAAAGAAAAAAATTTCCCCCCACAGCAGGATTTTTTCCTGATGAAAAGATTTCCCCCCACAGCAAATGATTTCACCTAATGAAAAAATTCCCCCCCAGCCTGGGTTTTCCCGCCTGTGAAAAGATTTCCCCCAACAGCCCTTTATTTTAGCCTGGTGGGAAAAATTTCCCCCCACACCCTAATTTTAGCCCGATGAAAAAAAATTCCCCAAAACAGCAGTGATTTCAGCCGATAAAAAGATTCCCCACCAGCATGATTTCACCTGATGAAAAGAATTCCCCCCCCAATCCACACTCCTCTCCTGCGTGCAGGGTAACTGTGAAACCAACCCAGTTTTTCCTCTGAACCTAGAGGCCCCTGAAATTCTCAAAAATTATAAACAGGGGTCAACAACAACAAAACATTATGGATGGCAAACCCTAATGTTTTTTTGGGCCCCTTTTTTCAAAACTGGAAAAATATCCTACAGAACTAATATTCATGGGGAAAAAAAATATCCAACCTGTCTTTTTTCAAGCCCTTTATTGGAAAAAATTTCTTTTTTTGGTAATCAAAAATTTTTCAAAAAGAAGGGACGGGTTTCCGGGAAATTAAAGGGGTTTTTTAAAACCAATGGGAAAATCGAAAGAAATACCCTCCAAAAGCGAGGTTTGCCCCCAAAAACTAAACAAAACTTACGTGGGGACGCCCTTTTCCCGGGTGGGGAAAACTCTTTTCTCACTTTGTCCCAAAAAATGATGTCGTGGACCATTAACCCTTTTTTTTTTTTTGCGGTTTTTTCCCAAACCCCTTTAACTTTTTTTTCAGTTTTTTTTTTTTTTTTTCCCGTTTTTTTTTTTTTTTTTTTTTTTTTTTTTTTCCCTTTTTTTTTTTTTCTTTTTTTTTTTTTTTCCCCCCCCCCCCCCCCCCAAAAAAGGGGAACAATTTTTTTTCCAAAAAATTTTTTTTTAACGCGCAACCAAAAATTTTTTCCCCCCCCGCTTTTTGTCCCACCAAGGCGGGGGCCCGTGCCCCCAAACTTCCCCCACCCCTTTTTTTTTCTTTGCCCTCCGGGGGGCACCTGGGGGGGGGGACCCCCGCTTTAGGGGCACCAAAACCCCCCCCCCCCCCCCCCTCCCCCCCGGGGAAATTTAACCCCCTTTAACCCCCCCCCCCCAACCCATCCAAAAAAATTTTTTTGGAAACCCCCCCTCAACCCCCCCCCCCCCCACCCCCCTTCCAATTCTTGGTGCCCCCCCCTTCCCCCCCACCCCCCACCCCAAGGGTCCTTTTTTGCCCCCGCCCCCCCCCCCCCCCCCGGGGAACCCCAAGGGTCCTTTTTGCCCAGTGCCGGGGGGGCCCCCAGGGGGAGGGCCCCCCCCCCCCCCAAAACCGTCCCCCCTTCGGCCCCCCTTTAAGGGGCAACCGGGGGCCCCGGGGCCCCCCAAGGGTTTCCCTTTAAGCCCCATTCCCCAAAAACCCCCCCCCCCCCCACCCATCCAAAGGGGGCCCAATTAGCCCCCCCCCAACCCCCCCCCCCCAAAACCCCCCTCCAAGGTCCTATTTATGCCCCCCCCCCCCCCCCCACCAAACCCCCCGGGTCCATTAAAAGACCCCCCCCCCCCCCCCCCCCCGCAAAACCCCCAAAGGGGGCCAAGACCCCCCCCCCCCTTTAAAAATCCCCATCAAGGCCCCCAGGGCTGAGGAACCCCCCCCCCCTCAAACCGTCCCCCCTTTTCAAACCTCCAGGTAGTTTTTTTACAGGGGCCCCCCCTCAAAACCCCCCCCACTCAACCTCCAAGGGAGCTATTTAAAGGCCCCCCCCCCCCAAACCCCCCATCTTAAGCCTCCCAAAACTGGGTTAAAAGACCCCCGCCCCCAAACGCCCCCCTTTTCGGGGCCCCCGGGGAGCTGGTTTTAGGAACCCCCCCCCTCAAACCGTCCCCTTTTCAACCTTTCCGGGGACTGGGTTTAAAAGGGAAAACCCCCCGCCCCAAAAAGTCCCCACCAACCCCTTTTTATTCAAAGGGCCCCCAATCCGGAGCCACACTCCAAGCCCCGTGGCTGGGAAATTTAGATTAAACCGTCCCCCATCGCAAGCCTCCAGGGGTTTTTTTGTTTTTTGGGAATTTTTTAATTTTTTGGAAAACCCCGCCCTTTTAAACCGTTTCCCCATCTTTAAGCCTCCATAGTTTGGATTCAAACCCCCCCTTTAAACCCTCCCCATCTTTAAGCCTCCCAAGGTACTGGGTTCAGGCCGGCCGCCCTTTAAAGGGCCCCTCTCAAGCCCCCGGGCCCGGTTACGGGGCCCCGCCCCCAAAGCCCCAATCGCCTCCCTGCTGGGCGGGCCCCCTGCCCCCTCGTCACCCCGAACGCCTTTTTTAATTTCCCTGGTGGGGCCCCCGGTGGCCCCCTTAGTCTTCCACCCTTCCCTTCGTCTCGCCCCGTCGGTCCTCGCGGGGCCCCGGGGTTTCGGATTTCTCCGGGGGCCCTATTTGGGGGGGAATTCCCTTTTCCGGGTTTTTTTAATTAGTTTTTATTTATTTAAAAATTTTTTTTTTTTTAAAAAAACCCCCGGCCCCCCCCCCTTTCGTTTCCCAAATTTCCCCCCTTTTATTAAAATTTTTTCGTTTTCCCTTATCGGCCATTAATTTCTACCGGGCCTTTTTTTCCCCCCCCACCCCCCTTCAAGGCTTTTGTCGACTAGTTCCCCCCCCACAATTCCCCCCCCCCTCATCATTTCCCAATTTTTTTCCTGGCCCGCGGGGGGCCCTCAGCCCTTTTGCCCCCTGTTTTTTGCCTCCTTCCTGAAAAAAACCCCGGTTTGGGCCCCCTTGGGCCTTTTGGGGCCCCCCCCCAAACATCCCTAATTTCGTGAGGGCCCCCGGGGTGTTGGGCCCCGGTGGGCAGCCCTCCGAAACGTCTTCCTTAAAAGTCCCCCGGGGCCCGGGGCCCCTTCCCTTTTTTTCGTCCTTTTTTGAAAAACCCCCCTGGCTAGGTTCCCCCCGGTGTTTCGGGGCCCTGGCCCCCCGGGGGCCCGGAAACAAACCCGGGAACGTTTTGCCCTTTTTGGGTTTTTTTCTCCGGGGGTTTTTTGGTTTTTGGGGGGGAAATTTCCCCCTCCCAAATAAAAAAGATATTATATTTTTTTAACCCCCACCCCGCCCCCGACGTTCCCCCCCCAAAAATTTGATTAAAATTTTTGTTAGGGAAGGGTTTTATTTTTTTTTCCCCCCCCAACCCCACACGAGTTGTGAATTAGTTCCCCCCCCCAACCCCCCACCACTCCCCCCCAACCCCTTTTTTTTGTTTTCCCCACCCCAATTTTTTACTTTTTTGGGGCCCCCGAAAAAGGGGGCAAAGGGTTTTTGTTTCCTTTTTTTAAACCCCCATTAACAAAAAATATTTTTCGGGGAAATTACAAATAAAAAGTGGGGGTTAATGGGGTGGGTAAAAAAAAAAAAATAAAGACAGGAACACTTTTTTCCCAAAAGATGGTTTTGAATGTGTGGAAAAGATGAAATTAAAAAGGTATAAAGGAACACGACGACCTAGGACAACCCCAAGTTTTGGGTGCCCCTTTGATTAAAACTCCCTCGGGCTTGGGGGGGGGGGGGGGGGGGGGGGGGGGGGGGGGGGGGGGGGGGGGGGGGGGGGGGGGGGGTTTTTTTTTTTTTTTTTTTTTTTTTTTTTTTTTTTTTTTTTTTTTTTTTTTTAATTAACCCAAAACCCTTTTTTTTGGGGTTTTGGGCCAAAAAAAAAAAAGGTTTTTTTTCCCCCCCCGGGGGGGGGGGGGGGCCTGGAAGTCCTGGCTTTTTGGGGGGAGGGGGGGAACCCAGGGGGGACGGGGTCTGCCCCCGGACCGGTCCCGGGGTAAATTCCCAGGCGGCAGAGACCAGGTAGGTAAAATCCAGAGTTGTCGCTCTTCTTTGATTTAAACTCCCTCTGTGTCTATTGATTCGGGCAGCTGCATGCGAGGGCCCATGACCGCACCGCAAAATAAACAGGCGGTCACACGCTTAACCCCTGACCTTGACTGTGGCGCTCCGGGGGGTTTAGATTAGTGTGAGGGTGAGGATGATCGGCATCGACAATAAAGACATGATGTGATGATGATGATGTGATGTGATAACGACGACGGCGACGACGACGACGACTACGACGACGACGATGATGATGATGATGATAATGATGTGATGATGATGATGATGATGAGGGATGTTTTGATGATGATGATGATGATAAACGAGCGGCGACGGCGACAACGACGACGACGACGACGACAAATGATGATGATGATGATGATAACTGGACGACGACAACCACGACGAACACGACGACTACGATGATTTTCTTTTCTTTCTTTCTGCGTACGCAGGCTGATACTCCTGCGGACACTCCCTGTATAGCCAGGCAGTGGAGTTTTGTGTGTATGACCCTTTTTTATCCCGCCATTAAGGCAGCCATACTCCATCTTCGGGGAAACTACGATGATGATGATGATAATGATGATGGTGATGATGATGATGATGGTGATGACGATTAAATGATGATAATAAGGACGACGACGACAGCAACGACGACGACGACGTTGATGATGATGTGATGATGATGATGATGATGATGATGATGATGATGATGATGATGACGAGGGACGACTATGACAACGACGATGCTGCTACCGCTGATGATGATGAAGACGATAAACGCGAGCTGTTTAACCAACTGGGGTGCAGGTTTTCCGGGTGGCTGGAGTCTGGCGGGGGGTTTAGCCCAGGGCGACGTGTGGCGCGGGGAAACCGTCCGGTAATCAGCGGCCTGACCGCTGTGGCCGCTGAAACTGGCCTCACGTCGTTATCGTCGCTGACATTGCTGGTGACACTGCTGATGCTGGGGGTGGTTCTCTGGTTCTGAGGAGAGATGAGAGAAAATGGGACGAGAGCAAAGAAGGAGCGGCGGGTTGAAGAGAGAAAAACGAACGAACGAATTTTATTTTCAGAGGGTAGTGGAGAAAGCATAACTGCTTTTTACATCCAGCCCTCCGGGGCCAAAAAAAAGAAAGAAAAGATACAAATTCTGAAATATAATAATACCAAATGCAACAAACCTAATGTACAAGAGTGAAAACAGACAGAAGGGGTGGGGATATGGTGGGGTGGGGGGCATAAGGAGAGAGAGAGAGAGAGAGAGAGAGAGGAGAAGAGAGGAGAGGGGAAGAGAGAGAAGAGGAGAGAGAGAGAGAGGAGAGAAGTTAACAAAAAAATAGCAGTGAGAGACAGA
Source organism: Conus ventricosus (assembly GCA_018398815.1). Taxonomy (NCBI): domain Eukaryota; kingdom Metazoa; phylum Mollusca; class Gastropoda; order Neogastropoda; family Conidae; genus Conus; species Conus ventricosus. The sequence goes on from JAFLJL010009968.1 coordinate 15,422, forward strand.
GTGAGGGAGAAAGGAAGCGGGAGGGAGAAAGCAAGGCATGGCATTTAACATTAACATAGAAGGTACACGGAGAGGAGAGAGGAGTGAAGAGAAAAGGGAGAGAGAGAGAGAGAGAGAGGAGAGAGAGATGAGAGAGAGAGAGAGGAGGAGAGAGAAGAGTGGAGAGAGAGAGAGAGAGAGAGGGGGGGGATTAAAAGGAATGTAAATATTGTATCATTAAATTCAGGTCTCAACTAAAAGAAACCAAGCATTTATAATTTTTCCATTAAATATCTGTGGTATGCTTTTTTGAAAGATAATAAACTATTTTGTTTTTTTTTATGTATTCTGGGATTTCATTCCATAATTTTCCTCTGAATAGAAAAGATGTCACAAAGAGATCAGTTCTTGGACGAGGGATAAAAAAATCGTGCTTTGGTTACGAAACTCTCGTACGGGAAATTTCTCTCGGAGATTGAAAGGTGCAAGGTTATTCATAATCTTAAACATAAAGACAGCTTTGTTGAAGATACATTTAAATTCAAAAGGCAAGATTTTTAGTTCTTTATAAAACACTTATTTCCAGAGACGAAGATTTAGGAAGTGTAAGTTTGAGAGAGCGTCTGTAGAGACTTTCAAGATGCCTTAAGGAGGGTTTACTAGCTGAATCCCACAGGTTGAAGCATAATTCCACATCGCTTTGAATATAAGCATGAAAAAAAAATTTCCGAGTGTGTTGATCCAAAAAATGTTTGATACTATTAAGCTGAAAGATTTTTTTTGTATTTCCTTTTGATAACGTCGAAAGCTGATTCGACCAGGATAAAATTTTTGTCGATAATAAAACCAAGTATGTGAGAACTAACTTCATCTAAAAACGTTATCATGTATCTTTAAACCCTTTTGATTTTCTTTGATATTTGGGCGCTTTTGCCTTGTTGATATTAACATGAATTTTGATTTTTTTTTGGATGAAGTGCCATATGATTTAGTTCTGTCCATTTTTTTGAGCCTGTCAACGTCATTTTGTAAGTTAGCGCACAATACATCTGCATTTTTTCCTTTATTGTGTAAGGGTTGGTGTCATCAGAGAGAGAGAAAAGAGGGGAGGAGAGAGAGAGAGAGGGAGAGAGAGGAGGAGAGGAGAGGAGAGAAAAGAGAGAGAGGAAAGAAAAGAGAGACAGAGAGAGAGAGAGAAGAGAGGAGAAAAGATGAGAGAGAGAGAGAGAGAGAGAGAAAGAGGAGAGAGAGAGAAGAGAGAGAGAAAGACAGAGAGACAGAGACAGAGAAAGAGAGAGAGAGAGAGAGAGAAGAGAGAGGAGAAGAGAGAAAGAGAGAGAGAGAGAGAGAGCGGAGGAGAGACAGACAGACAGACAGACAGACGAAAGAGACAGACAGACAGACAGATTTGAGAGAAGAAGAGGACGGACAGAGAGAGGAGAGAGAGAGAGGAGAGAGGGAAAAGAGAGAGAGAGGAGAGGAGAGGGGGGAGGGGGAGGGGAGAGAGAGAGAAGAGGAGAGAGAGAAGAGAGAGAGAGGGAATTCTAACTTGACACTTGACACTTGACGCGCGTTAAAAAACCGCGCCATTTATTTTGGGGCCAAAGGTCCCTTCACAAAAGTTCGCAGCGTCGTTTAAATTTTAGAACAAAATAAACACTCTACAAACGCAAGACATTTGAAGCAAACATATATTCTGTTAACTCAGTGTCAACAATACGTTAACCAAAAAATTTTTTCAATTAAACTAGTTTTGTCGACACAATATACATACATATAAACCTTTGGTACCATACAATAACTGCAAACATACAAATATACAAACAT
>JAFLJL010009974.1:0-40793 GCA_018398815.1 Conus ventricosus
AAAAATACTAACTATTGTTCCCTGTCTAAAGAGTCCTATCTTTCGCTAGGTAGTGTTCATAAAGATTTGTTATAGTCTTTAATTCTGCTTGTTTTGATGCTACTGCGCTTGTTAGAACAGCTCTACCGGCTTTCTACAACCTTAAATCTTGTATTTTCTGCTGTATTCTAGCCTTTTCTTCTCGCCCTAAATTGTTATCGTCTGCATCAGCCAATTTATTCTTTTCTTCTTCTATCTCTCTATCTAGATCACCAAGTTTTTGCAAATTTGTTTTTAGTTCACCCTTATTGACTTTAGACGATCATTAAGCCCCAGGATTTCACGCATAGGCAATGGAGAATCTTCAATTGTTTTAATTGTGTCTCCTCATTAAAACTCGTTTCAATTTCTGCTATTAGTTCATCTGCTTGTTGAGTTAAATCTTGAAGAGGTATGTTTTGTATTTTAGATTGTGTTGGCAACTCTTGCCCCAGTTCTGTAAACGACTAACGGCTTCGGCTCTAAGCTCTAAAAGGTTTAATTGTTCTGCCTTAGCAATAGGGAGTTTTCGCCTATTGTGCTTAGTTTTAAAAACTTGTTTGGGTTTTGCGTTGAAGTAGCTTTACACGGCCCCCTGCACCAGTTTCTTATATACAAATGCCCACCATCTTCCTCAAAATCGTTAGGATCAAGCACTCCTGGTAGCTCTCGTCCTAAGCTTCTATAGAATGATGAATTCGCTGTCGCAATAGTTCTTGACGTGTTAGGGAGTAAAGAACCCGCTCCTTCAAGCTCTTCTTGCAATGAAGGCCAGTTCTGTTTCATCTTCTTCTCTTCAATAGGATTAATCGCGTCAAAATCTCATCCTATTTTTTATTTATATTCTTTTTTGTTTTATAAAAAATGAACTCATACGGTTGTGACCTCGACCATACAGAAAAGAGAAGGAACCCCATGGCGTAAAAGTATAAGGCAGACTGTAATTAGTGTAAATACCCATCAACAGTTCAGCCTGAACAAGTTTTTAATAGTTAAGTTCCCTGATCTTGGCGCTGGCGATGTTATAATGCCAGGCACTGCTAAACTATCATTCAAAATAGATATTAAATCGACAGACCCTAATGCTACGTGTTGTTGCAATTTGGGCAGGGCATCGTTAAACATATGGCAATCAAACTGGAGGGCAGAGAAGTCTTTGTACTAGCGAGGCAGACATTTTTGCCTCTATTCATGACCTATGGCTGCCTAAAAAAGAAAGAAAAGAGAAAGTTTATCAGGGAATACAAGGCCCAAAGGTCTCAAGCACAGGCTTAAAGCGGAGGATGCAAAGGATGATGTTAAAGATGAGGCAGTAGCAGAAGCATTTGGCAACAGATTCTGCATCCCTCTAGATTTTGAACTGTTAAAGACGCATATGCCATATTACCAAGGCGCACTAAAAGAAAAACTTACTTATGAACTGACATTTAATCCTAGCGATTCTGTTGTTCTGTCTGAAGACCCTGAAGCTAAATACACAGTTAGCGACATTTCTCTTGAGTTTGATGTTGTTACTAACCCCTGAACTGGCCAGAACAATCTTAACCCAGTATAAAAATAAAACAGTTATTTATTATGAAAGAGTTATACACTCCACTACAGAAAATAGAAACAAGCGAGACACTCTTTGGAACATACATCTAAATCAGTCTCTGAAGTCTTTAAAAGGAATTTTGTTCTTGTTTACTGAAGGAACAACTCCTTTTCATAGAGAATCAGAAGCGTTTTATAATCCAAAAATTGAGAAGTTGACTGTGCAATAAATGGCAAGTCTGATCAGTTGTATTCGGCGCGGACTTTTACCTCACCAACACTTTGATGAAATAAGAAAGTTGTTTCGCTGGAGGTAGGCAAAGAGATCCTGCAGTTGATCGTGTATGTAAAAAAACTTCGCCTTTATGATGTAAGACTCGAAGACTACTTATAACCAAATATGGCTGGGTTGTTTAATCTACATTTGACAACAGTTGTTTGGAATGGGGAAAGGGGAGGGGAAGATGGTATAAAAAAAATACCCAAAAAAGCAGGGAAAGCCCCAAAAAAAAAAATTTTTTCCTTTGGGGGGTTAAATTTTGGGGGAGAAAATTGGGGAATAAAATTTGGGGGGGGTAATTGTTTAAAAGGACGGTTTTGGGGTTTTTTGAAAAGGTGTGGAAAAGGAAAAAAGGGGAAGGGAATCAAGGAAAATTTAAGGATTTTGGGTTTTTTTAAAAGGTATTTTAAAAAGGGGAGGAAAGGGGGAAGTTTTGGGAAAGGAATTGGTTTTGTGTTTATTTGAACTTTTTAAAGGGGTTTTTAAGTTTAATGGGGGGAAAAAGGGGAAAAATTAAAAGGAATTTTTTGGTTTTTTTTTTGGGATTTTAAAAAATTAAAATTTAGGAAATTTATTGGGATTTGGGGGGGGGTTTTTATGAATTGGGGAAAATTAAAAAAAAAATTTTTTTTAAATTTAAAAGGGAAATTTAATATAAAAAAATTTAAAAAAAAATTTTTAAAAAATTTAAAATTTAGTTTTAAGTCTTTAAAAGGTTTGTTCTTGGTTTTTTAAGGAAAAATTTTTTCTAAGAATCCAGAACTTTTAAAACCCAAAAAAATTAAAATGAATTTTATTTGAAAAATTTAAACTTTTCCAAAAAATTTTTGGAAACGGCGGACAATTTTTTCTCACCAAACCACCTTTTCTAAATTTTAAAAAGGGTTTTGTTCGAAAAGGAAACCCCAAACCCCTTTTCATTAAAAAATCGGGTTTTAAAAAAATCCCAAAATTTGAGAAGGACTGGCAATTAAAAAATAAACCAAATAGGCGCGGATTTTTTAACCCCCAAACATTTGAAAAAAAGTTTGTTTGGAATGAGAAAAAAAAAAGGGAAGGGGTATTAAAAAAAATTCCCAAAGAAAGCAGGAAAACCCCAAAAAAAAGGGGCCTTTTTTTAAATTTTTGATCCCATTTAAAAAATTTTGGAAGGGGAAAAAGGGGAAAAGGAAGTGGATAAAAAAAATTTTAAAAAAAGAAGAAAAACTTTTAAAAAAAAGGGATTTTTTTTAAGTTTAAAAGTTTGTTCCACGTTAAAACTTGGGGGGGGAAAAAGCGGGGGGAAAAATTGGGGGGGAAAAATTCCTTTTAAAAACTTGGGTATTTGAATTTTCCCCCAAAAACCGCAGAGGGAAAAACCCGGGGTGGGGGAAAAATTTTTTGGGGATTTATTTGTTACAAAATATGGTTATTCAGAAGGGATTTATTTTTTGCCAACCCTTAAGCCCCAACCACGGCTTTAAAAACAAAAGAAAGGAAAGTTTTTGGGGGGGGGGGAACAGACGATAATATTTTTTAGTTAAATCCAAAGCGACAAGCTAACAAACTGTTTAGAACATTACTAAAGACTATTTGAGGGAACTGAAAAAACTTTTTTATTATTGAGACGTTCAGCTGAACGAGACATTTTTAAAAAAAAAGAAAATCTCTGTCAAAGCGGGCCTTTAGTGGCCGCCACGCCTTATTTCTATGTGGTTTCTTAACTAAAAAATAAAAATGCTGTCTTAAAAGTTTTTCGATCGCATTTAAAAAAAACGGTTGTATTAATTTTTCACAAGGAAAAAGAAAGTTTTGAAGAATGTTTAAGTGAAAAAAAATATAAAAAAGGGAAAAATTTGGGTTAAAAAAAATAAAAGAGCATTAAAAAAAACTAAGCACCAAAGCAATGCTTGCGGACTGACCCCCCAGTTCATACGTTTGTTTTTTAAAAAAATTTTTAATATTAAAAAAAATTTTCTCGGGGCCAGAATCAAAAGCGAAAGCAAAGCCCTAAAGCACTGCAGAAGAGCTAAAAGACCTAGCAGACACAACCGAGTTTATCTAATAGGATGCCAGGAAATTTTAAATGGTTTTGAGTACCAAAAGGGGGGTTTAAAAACGAACAAAAATTTGAAGCCCAAAAAACGACAGCAATATCCCCCAAAAGAAAGATAAGAAATTTAAGGGGGCAAACATTGTGGAAAACCCTGAATACAAATTTTCATAAAAAGAGAATGCTTGGCCTTTGGGCTTCCTGAAATTGTTTTGGAAAAAAAATTTTTGAACTACGAAGCCCCTAATGAAACTTTGATAAAAAAACAATTTTAGAAAACCTTAAATGCAGGCCCCTTTCTTGAAACCCTTTTCCCAGAACACAACAGAAAAAAAAAATTTGAAATAACTAGGCGGGGGTTCGAATATATGCTACAGAGAAAGAAGTCCTTAGTTTGAAGGGGGAGGATGACACCGTTGGCTTAAATTTCCCCCAAAGCTACTGCCCACAACCTAGGCAAATGACGATAAATTTTTCCCGGGCTTATTTATTACTCCGAGGGAGGGCGACCCTTTGTTTCCCCAGAACATACGCAAATTTAGGGGTATACAAAAAAGTCGAAATTTGATGCCCCCCTTAACCCAAAAAAATTGAAATTTAAATAAAACGGAAAAGAAATAAACCCCCCTTTTGCATCATCTGACAAGGGTTACGTGAGGTTGACAAAGACAAACTAACAGTACTCGACTTTTTTTTTTAAGAAATTTTTAAATTTATTGCGTTTACCCCCTTGTTAATGAATTGCTGCAGAAGAATTCAAAAAAAATATGTACAAGAAAAAATTTTAAAAAAAATAACCCTTAAAAAAAAATGGGGGTTAAACAGTTTCGTTTAGAGCAAATAACTGAACTTAAAAAGGAAATAGAAACCCGACTTAGAAAATTAATAGGGCTAAAAAAAGAAAGAAATATGCAAAACCCTTTTAAATACTTTTTCAATGTAATTACTGGCCCTCAGCTGTAGCTAGCGAAAGTGCGGGTCTAGTTTTTGCTTTTTAGCTACTGGTTTTGGACCACCACCCCTCTTTAGCTTTAAAGGGGGCCCTTTGGGGTTTGGGGTTTGGGGGCTGTGTCTATAAATTTAAAGTCCCTTTTTTAAAAAAAAAATTAAAACTCCTAAATAACAAAAGCACACTGCCATTGTTGCCCAAGCATCAGCAAAACTTTGTTAAATTAAGATTAAAAAAACCCAAACCCTTAAAAGGGAAAAAAACATAACAGACGAAAATTTCAGAACTTTTTGGCTGACATGGGGAAATTATGACGAAAAAAAAATTTGAACTTCAAAAGGAGGGAAAAGACTTTTACTTCCAACAGGTGACACAATGCAAAAAAAACAGAACTTTAAAAAAACAAACACATGATGGGTTAAAACCCAAAAATAGGCCACAAAAAAAAAAGTTTAACAAAAAAAAAAAATTTTAGCAAAGAAAAAATATTTTTTTTTTTAACTCCCCTTTTTTTTTGGCGGGCCCAACTTGCAGCTTTTCACGAAAAAACGATTTTTTTGGGGGCAGGTTTTTTTAGAAGGGGAGAGTCTCTTTTAAAATAATACACGGAGGGTTTTGTTTTCAAGTTCTTTCAACTTCATAACATCACGTTCCTAGGGGGTCTGGGCAATAATTCTAACATCCCCCTCTGCCTCTCCGGAGCATAAAAGTATCTTCCTTTTGGGCCCCAAACGGCAAGATTTTTTGGGGAGCCCCCCTGCACATTTTCTAATCCCTTTTTTTTTTTAATTTTTGTTTGCTTTTACGGGTTTTTAAGGCCGGGTTGTTTTAAAATTCTTCATTGTTCAGGGCACGTAAGACGCGGCAACTCCTAACCCATTCTGTGTTGCGTGCCTGTACTTCGTATGCCCCATAAATTCCCCTGGATTTTGAAAGGTAAACAGACTTTCCGCTAGTTTCCCAAATTAAAAGTTTTTTTACTAGGGCTTTGTTCGTTTGGTTCCCCGGGGACCCCCTCTTTTTAAACTGAACATGAGTTTTAAAAACAGTTGGTTTACAAAACCCTTTTAAAACTTTTCCCATCATCAACTTGAATCATCCTTGGAAACTTTAATGGGCCCGGCATGTATATTTTTTTTGTAAAGCCACAGCCACAGCAGTTGAGCTTTTTTTATTCCCCTTTTTTTAAAAGCCCCCCAAAAAAATTTTTTTTTTTTTTTTAACCTTTGGGGGAAGATACAGCCCCCGGGGGGTTTTTTTAAAAGAATTTAAAAAACTAGGCCTTTTTCTTTTTTTGGGGGCAGATAATTTAAATTTTTTTAAAATTTTTTTTTAAAAAACCCAAACATTTTTTTTTTAAAAATTTTTTTCCTTTTTTTGGGGAAAAAAAAAAAATTTTTTTTATTTTTAAAATTTTTTTTTTTAAAAAAGGGGGGAAAAAAAAAAGGGGGGGGAAAAAAAAAAAAAAAAAAATTTTTTTCCCTTTTTTCCCAAAAAAAAGGGGGGGCCCCTTTTTTTTTTCCCCCCCTTTTTTTTTTTTTCATTTTGGGGTTAAATTTTTTTAAAAGGGGGCCCCCCCCCCTTTTTTTTTTTTTTAAAAAGGGGTTTTTTTTTTTCCCCCCCCTTTTTTTTCCCCCCCTTTTAATTTCCTTTTTTTTCCCTTTTTTAAAAAAAAAAAAAATTTTTTTTGGAAAAAGGGGAAAAAAAAAAATTTCCCCCCCCCCCCCAAAAAAAAAAAATTTTTTAAAAAAAATTTTTTTTAAATTTTTTTTAAAAAATTTTTTTGGGGGGGGGCCCTTCCCCGAAAAAAAACCCCTTTTTAAAAAAACCCCCCCCCCTTTAAACCCCCTTTTTTTTTTTAAAAAAATTTTTTAAAACCCCCAAAAAAAAATTTTTAAAAATTTTAAAATTTTTTTTTTAAAAAAAAAAAATTTTTTTTTAAAAAAAAAATTAAAAAAATAAAACCCAAAAAAAAAATTTTTTTTTTTTTTTTTTTTTAAAAAAAAAATTTTTTTAAAATTTTTAAAAATTTTTTTTTCCCTTTTGGGGGTTTTTTTTCCCCTTTTTTTTTAATTTAAAAAAAAAAAAATAAAAAAACCCTTCCCCTTTTTAAAAGGTTTTAAAAATTTTTTTTTTTAAAAAAATTTTTTTTTAAAAATTTTTTTTTGGGGAAAATTTTTTGGGGGGCCCCAAAAAAATTTTCCCCCAAAAAAAAAACTTCCAAATTTTGGAAAAAAAAAGTTTTAAAAAACAAAAAAAAAAAATTTTTCGAGGTTAAAGAAAACCCCCAAAAAGGGGAAAAAATGGGGAAAAAAGGTTAAAATTTTTTTAAAAAAAATTTTTTTTTAAAAAAAAAAACCCCCCAAAAAATTTTAAAAAATTTCCCAAAACCGGAAAAAAATTTTAAAATTTGGGTTTTAAAAAAATTTTTTTTGGGTTTTTTTAAAAAAATTTTTTTTGGGGTTATTTTTTTAAAAAAAAAAAATTTTAAAAAAAAACCCCAAAAAAAAAGGGGGGGAAAAAAAAGGGGAAACCCCCCAAAACCCAAAAAAAAAAAAAAGGGAAAAAAAAAACCCGGGGGGGGGAAAAAAAAAAGGGGGCCGGGGAAAAAAAAACCCAAAAAAAAAGGAAAAAAAATTTTTAAAAAAAAAAAAAAAATTCCCCAACCCCAAAACAAAAATTAAAAAAAAAAAATTAAAAAAAAATTTTTCAAGGGGGGTTTTTTTTTTCCCTTTTTTTTTTTTAAAAAAAAAAAAACCCCCCCTTTCCCCCCGGGGGGAACCCCCCCCGGGGGGGGGGCCCCCTTTTTTTTGGGTTTTTTCCCCCCCCTTTTTTTTTTTCCTTCCCCCCCGGGGGCCCCCCCTTCCCCCCCTTTCCCCCCTTAAAAAAACCCTTTTTTGGGGGGGCCCATTGGGCCCCAAAACCCCCGGGGGGTTTCCCCCCCCCCAAAAAAGGGCCCCCCCAAAAAAAAAAAAAACCCCCCCAAAATTTTTTTTTTAAAACCCTTTTAAAAAAAAAAGAAAAAAATTTTTTTAAAAAAAATTTTTTAAATTTTTTTAAAAAAAAAATTTTTAAAAAAAAAAAAAAAAGGGAAAAAAAAAAAAGTTTTTGGAATTTTTTTTTTTTTTTGTTAATTTTAAATAAACCCCCTTAGGTTTTTTTAAAAACCCCCCCAAAAAAAAACCCCCCCAAACCTTTTTAAATTTTTTTTTTTTTTAAAATTTTTTTTTTAAATTTTTTGGGCCCGGGTTTTTTTTAAAAAACCCAAAAAAAAATTTTTTTTTTTTTTTTTTTTTTTTTTTTTTTCTTTTTTTTTTTTTAAAATTTTTTTAAACCCAAACCCCCAACCCGGAAACCCCCTTTTTTTTAAATTTTTTTTAAAAAAAAAACCCTTTTTAAAACCCCTTTTTTAAAAAATTCCTTTTTTTTCCTTTTTTTTTTAAAAATTTTTTTTTGGGGAAGTTTTTCCCCCCCTTTTTTTGGGGGAAAAAAATAAATTTTTTTAAAATTTTTGGGGGGGGGGGAAAAAAAAAAAAAAAACCTTTTTTGGGAAAAAGGGGGAAAAAAAAAAAAAAAAAAAAACCCTTTTTTTTTCCCCCCCAAACCCCGGGGTTTTAAAATTTTTTTCCCAAAAAAGGGGGGGGAAAAAACCCTTTTTTTTGTTTTTTTAAAACCAAAATTTTGGGTTTTTTTTTTTTAAAAAAAATTTTTTTTTTTTTTTTTTTTGGGCCAAAAAGGGAAAGGGTTTTAAAAAATTTTTTTTAAAAGGGGCCCCCCTTTTTTTAAAATAATTATTTTGGGGTTTGGGTTTTTTTTAAAAAAAAAGGGGGGGGGGTTTTTTTTTTTAAAAAAAAAAAGGGTTTTGGGGGGAAAAAAATTTTTTTTTTTTTGGGGGGGGGTTTTTTTAAAGGGGTTTTTTTTTTCCCGGGGGGGTTTTGGGTTTAAAAAAAATTTTTTTTTAATTTTTTTTATTTGGGGGGTTTTAAAAAATTAAAAATTTGGGGGGGAAAAAATTTTTTTTTTTTAAAATTTTTGGGGGGGTTTGGGAAAAAATTTTTTTTTGGGGGGAAAATTTTTTGGGGGGGTTTAAAAAAAAAAATTTTTTTTTTGGTTTTTTTTAAAATTTTTTTGGGGGGAAAAAATTTTAAAAAAGGGGGGGGGAAAAAAAAAAGGGGGGATGTTTTTTAAAAATTTTTTTTTTAAAGGGGGGAAAAAAATTTTGGGGGGTTTTTTTAAAAAAAAATTTTTAAAAGGGTTTTTTTTTTTTTTAAAATTTTTTTAAAATTTTAAAAAGGGGGAAGGGGAAAAATTTTTTTTGGGGGGAAAGTTTTAAAAATTTTTTTTTTTTTAAAGGGGGGGTTTTTTGGGGGAAGGAAAAAAAAGGGGGGGGGAGGGGGGAAAAAATTTTTTTTTTTTTTTTTGGGGGGGGGGTTTTTTTTTTAAAAAAAAAAAAAAGGGGGGGGGAAAAATTTTTTAAAAATTTTTTTTTAAATTTGGGGGGGGGGGTTTTTTAAAAAATTTTTGGGGGGTAAAAGGGAAGGTTTTTTTTAAAATTTTTTTGGGGTTTTTTTTGGGGGGGGGGGTTAAAAGGGGTTTTTTAAAAAAAATTTTTTGAAAAGGGGGGGAAAAAATTTTTTTGGGGGTTTTTTTTTAAATTTTGGGGGGGGGGGAATTTGGGGAATTTTTGGGGGGTTTTTTTTTTTTTTTTTTTTTTATAAAATTTTTTTTTTTTAAAAAAAATTTTTTTTAAAATTTAAAAAATTTTTTTTTTAAAATTTTTGGGGGGGGGGTTTTTTTTTTTTTTTTTTTTTAAAAAAAAAAAAAAAAATTTTTTTTGGGGGGGGAAAAATTTTTTTTTTCGGGAAGGCGTCATGGTGGGTTCTAAGACATATTCTTTTTGATGAAAGGCCTAAAAAAAAGGGTCTTGATACGGGAAAATTATTCTGTGAACAGTCTTGTTTCAGCCTTTTTTAAGAAAAAGAAGTCTGTAATGCAACATATTTATTTTATGTTAAAATTAGGCAAAATTTAGGAGGTTCATGGGCTCACTTTAATCTTTCGGGGCCCTAGGGGGTAATTTGTGGAGATCGTGAAATTTTTTTTAGGATATCAAGTCTATTCCCAAGATTGCCCTAATTGGTTTTAGGCGGAACTTAAAAACATCCTAAACATATTACTAGAGGCCTTTTATATTGTAAATTTCTAGTGGAAGGGGTTTGGCTCATGGCCCTCCCTACAGATTTTTGGCGTCTAAGTACATTAGATATTGAGGTTGTGGGGAAAATCTCTAAAACTTGTTGTGGGGTTTTCATAAGGTGTAGGCCCTGAATACCTCCCCTCAGCCCCCTTCATCCGAATGTGGGTGATGAAAATAAACAATCTGGGTGTTTGTAACTTTAAGAAAATCCCAAGAAACCCCGGGCAGAGAGTAATGTGATGAGTCTAAGCTGTAAAGTTTCATGCATTAGATCTTATTGAAAAAGTCGCAATAAAAACACGCACCCTAAATTTGATCATGATAATTACCCATTGTTTGCCCTTATTTTGCCAACCTTTGCTTTCTTTTCAGAGTCATTAGTCTTTGCCTCTAAGACTAAAAAGAAAGCGCCTTTAGGGGGAAGGACTTCATCAAACCTTCCCCCGATTCATTTTCAAAGGATAAACCTTTCCACTAAAGAGGAAAAAAATTGGTTTTGTGTTTTGGAAAATCTTTTAAGGGTCCCGCAACTTATCAAACTCCACAAAGTTGGCGAGTCATAAAAGGGAAAACATAAAAAGTAAAAGTCATGTATTTTCTGAAGAGGCAATGAGGAACCCCTTTATATTCGAAGTCCTGCTTGCAATAAAAAAGAATTAGCCTCTTGTTTTGAAAGAAGATGGCAGTTTCCCTTTTAGGGGCAACCCCTTTAATGAAAAATTACACTTTTTTGGCGGGGCCCCCTTGAACTTTCCAGTAATGTGACGTGGTTCTTAATGGTTCGTTATTTCTCTGGGCCCCAAAACCCCGTGTTTGTCTAAAAGTTCTTTTTGGTCTTCGGGAAGTCATAACAATGTCTGAAAGGTTCAGTTCATTGATAACTGATTGCGAAGTTGTTTATTGTCTAAAAATCTACTAGCTGCGTGGGTCTCTGTAAATCTCAGGTGTTGTGTGTGGCCCCATCTGACCTAACAACAAAAAACGCAAAAGAACAGATTGATGGTGGGTTAATAAGGTTTTTTTTTGTTCTTCTGTTGTGGCCTAGTACTGCGGCAAGAGCGATTCAAAGTCAGCATAACACGTAGGGCTCATTGCTTTTGCGTACATCTTAAAACTAACTTTAGACCCTGGTTTAGGTGTGAGGAGTTGGTTTCACAGTCTACAAACTTTACAATGTTTCTTATGACTGGCGGCTGCTTTATAGTAGGGATTCTGACCAAACATCTTTACAAAGCCTTGTTTAGATTGTTTGTGTTATTTAAAGTCTGCTTTTATGTTTCGATTAATACATAATGACTCTTTTTGTACTGCCAAACAGTATCAAGTCTACATGTTCTTAAGTGTTCGCTAAAAGTAGGGCGTTTGGAGAAATCCTTAGAGGCACTAGATTGTCTACTACAGACCATGTGTATACGTTTACAGTGATTGGTTTGTTTTGCTCTTCAAACTGAGATATACTTTCTTACTCACTGGAAAGGTTTTGTTATCAAAGTTCAGCTTGCTTATATTGTATAATTGGGAAATCTGTTTGCATGATTTTTAACAGGATATAAATGCGCTAAAACACACCACATAAAACAATGCTGTCAGAATTATGTATGTTTAAGACTGCTCGTTTTAACTCTAACTCTTTTGGAAGAGGAAGGTAAGAATTGCCAACTATAGGATAGAACTTTGTTTGTTTATTGATTTCAAGGACTGTCCCTCAGACCAGCCAACCCTTAACTTTGCCTCCTCACTTGCATGGTTATAAACTGGGTAAGCATGTAAAATCAGCCCAGTTAGAATAAGGTCGCGAAGCTAATAACTCTTTTCTGTTATTGAATCACCCAGACTTCCATGTTTACTATCATCAGGCGTATATAATCAATCAGAACCGGCCAACAGCACTTTTAACTGGCGTGCTCCATCTGAAGAAAACTCCTGGATTTTAGAGATAGCATGTGTCACGCTTTCATGAACGTTTGTAGGGTTAATAAGATCCATGTCTACTTCACTAAACGTATTGCTAATGTTTGTCACTATCAAATATTTCTTCCATCTCTTAATATAGTTTTCCATCCTCGAATTTACTTGTGGTCGTCATTTATAAGCCACAATATTTACATAAATAAAAACAAATAATGTAAATAAAATAAGTAACTACGCTTTTATTCGTCACCAAGCGTTGCAATGCTTCAAGACACGTTAACCTTACAATAACACCTGCTAATATTTTAGCTCTTTTCTGAATCACTACAGTCAATGTTTCATCACTTTAATTGGCATCTCAAATTAGTTCCATATGAGAACTTTTATTATATGTTTACATCAATTCTCAAATCCACTTTCACTAAAATCACTGTTTAGTACTTTTCAATGTTTCTTCAACTAGTTCATTTCAATTCTTTAAATCAGATACACTGAGTTCGACAGCCATTTAAAATCTAAAATAAATTAAAAAAATAATTGTAAATTCATGTATTATCATAGTTCCTTTCTATCGTAAACCTGATCTTCTTAAGTGAATAGCTAAACTCCTTCAGGGCTAGCAGAAATAGTCAGATTAAACATCTTCAGGAGCCATATTATCAACTAAAATGCAAACAACTTATACCTGGTTGGGGCCTAGATCTGGTGATTTTAACTGATACGAGGCGTATCACGCTTTCTCCGGATATTTATGCCTCAAAAAGATCAGTAATTAATTCTTCAAAAACCTGCTCTTAACTCGTCTCTATCAACCTCCCCTCCAATCCAACTCGTAAAGTATATTATAATCTCTGTACTTCTTCGGCCTTCAGTTTTAAACATATTAAAATCCATAAATTAAAAAATTACGTAATCATTTCTCTTTGTTTGCCGCAAGAATCAGAAGAAGTTAATGAGTGTGCTGTGTGTGTCTGGGCTGTGCGGGGTGTGTGTGTGTGGGCCGGGGTGGGCTGAGGGTGGGGTGGGGTGTGTGGGTGGAGGGTGCGTGATGGCGGGGGTGAGATTGGGGCGGGTGGTGTGGTCGAGAGTGGGTGGGGGGTGGTGGGTCTTTACATGTCAAGGCAAAATCTACCGATCCACACAGTTCTGGGTATTTTTTAGCCCAGTTGAGGACCTTTCTATGTCGGGCAAAATATACCAACGCCACACAGTTCTGGTGTATTTTTAGCCCTGTTGAGACCTTTTCTATGTCGAGGCAAAATCTACCGACGCGCGACACAGTTCTGGTGTTTTTTTTAGCCTTTAGGCTGGAGCATGCTTCCTGGGCCAGGTTATTTATTTTTTCACAGCAACTAGCCAAAAGGGCCGCGTTTAACCACTCTGCCAACGTTACTTTGCATATATTTAAAATGAGCTTTCTTTTCTCATACAAGCCGTGAATTGAAATTCCAAGCTTGTGAAAACTTTAGATAGTAAAAAAACAAAATGATAAATCCATCAGTTTTTTTCACAGCGCGGGTTCAATCAGAATTTCTGTTTTCAAATAATTCTCCCAAAACGCTTTTAGATTAGATTTTTAAAAAACAGTTTTTGTTCTTTCAAGCATGGCCTAAAAACAAAGATTGTAGAAGAGTTTTACGATTCCCACTTTGATCTCCAAACTGGCTTTCAGTAAAACCGGCGTAATTTCAGTTGTTTTTCGCCTCATTTTAAAAAAAACCTTTTTCAATCGGGTCATCAAACAAGTTGCTCTACAAAACAATTACATAAAAAAAACATCCAGTTCACTTTCTGTCATTTCCCGTTTTCCTTGCTTCGTTTCCCAAACTATTTAGGCTCTCTTTTGACCCGGGTTGGTTTGAGCAAGGCTCGCCACGTTCTAATTTTTCAAGATACAAAATCATTTTTCCCCAAAAATACTTTTTGTATTTCTATATTATTTTTTTTTGATCATCCAAATTTCAGCAAATGCTCAGTTTGGCTTTCTTGAAACTAACATTCATTGCGTCCCCTTGTGAAGACGAACCGCTTCCAGGGTTTGACTCTGCCCCTTTTTTGTTCAGTGGGAGCGCTACACACGTCTTGACTCGTAGGCAGCCCGTCAAGAATGAGGAAGCTCCCGGGGTCCCGCAGAAATGATGTCTTTCCCCCTGTCAATTGGTTGAACGTGCACACGTGACAG
Organism: Conus ventricosus; assembly: GCA_018398815.1. NCBI lineage: Eukaryota > Metazoa > Mollusca > Gastropoda > Neogastropoda > Conidae > Conus > Conus ventricosus. Next base: position 14,103 of record JAFLJL010009974.1, read on the forward strand.
CTCAGCCCACCACGTGATGATTTAATAATGCAGTATTAGCTGCAGGCCTCCTGTGCGTGGGCGGGGCTGGAGCAGCCGTTGTCATGACAGTAGCGTCAATTTATCGTTTTCGCAGCGTCGATGAACAAAGGCAGCACATGCTGTCGCGGCAACAATGCATCCCAAATATTGTTTGGACCCAGTCTGGGGTAGGACTGTCAGCCATATAAATGTTAAAATGTTTGGGTTGACTTTATGTCCCTGGAGAGAATGTAAATATGCGGGTTCACGATCACCAAATCTTATCTTGCACGTAAGCCCCCATTTTGAAATAACGATTACTCGATTTTTGGCGGTTTTGCATGTTAATTTTGTTTTTAAAAAAAGGGGTTATTTTGGCCAAAATCAACATGAGAAGGCGTGATTTGTATGTGAAAAGGGGGGTTTTTCGTGCAAAATAAGTGGGTGGTCTTGAAAATAGATATTAAAATTCTCTCACACACATATTGACAGGCAGGGACTGGAACGAAACAAAAAAAGGTGAAGTGGTAGTCAATGGCTAAGAGGGAAAACAAAGATAGTTATGATAACAAAACAGTCAAAGAAAGAAGAGCATGTTTAAAAGAATCCACAAAGCAGTCCAGCCAGGCCAACAGATGCTGCATGGGTTTACACTCCAAGAAGTATCAACTGGAATAATGTTCACAAAATTCCACTTGGTGAGTCTTCAAAGGGTGCCCATGCATACAGCCCCAATGACAGGGAAAGCAGGACTGTCCCCACTAAAAAAGCTAAGAGCAGAGACCTGGCCCTGTCGAAAATTGACAAGGAAAAGCTTTAGGATCTCTGGAGGCAAACCGCCGCACCCGCAGCCTTTGTCTGGGGTTCCTGTCTGAGTGTTCGATAGAAGAAAAGAACACGAAAATGTAGCATATGACCTCTCATAAGATCAGCTTTATTCTAGATCTGAAAGTCATCTCTTGCCCACGAAGTTGACAGTTTAAGGAACAAAAGAACGAACTGGAATAATTGCGGCTGATTTAGATATGGATTGTCATTACAGAATTAAATTCTAAAGCTAACAGAGATTCATTTGACTATCAACCTGTCCTAAATTATATTCTTTTTATTCAAATACTTTGGACGAGGGGTGGTATGTTTACAAAAAAAACCCTCAAATTTTTAAATTGTGAAACTGGGAAAAACTATTTAAAAACCCTTGTTTTCTGGACATGTTCTTGAAGATGAAAATTTTATCTTTGGAATTATTTACCGTTCCCCAAACTGTTCATTTGAAGAAAATAACAATCTAAACATTGCGGTTAGTACATTCTTTAGTGATGAATCAATGAAAGGAACTAAAATCCTGGTGGTGATTTTAATCACCCTGAGATTAACTGGCAAGAAGAGAAGAAGTTTGTTCTTGTGGTCCTGAACATCCTGCTACTAAATTTTTAAAAACTACACCAGACAGCTATGCTGTTCAGTTGGTTTCTGAACCAACTCACTTTAGAGCTTTACAAAGACCAAGTACTATTAATCTGATCTTGTGTTCAGATCCAAACAAAATTGAAGATATTGATCACCATTCTCCAATTGGCAAGAGTCATAAAGTCTGCAATTTCTTCCAGCATAGATCTTGATGGGGAAATCAATGAAAGTAAATCTAAATGGAAATTTTACTTATGGATAAAGGAAACTTTGAAGCTATGAGAGAGGAATTAAGGGGAATAGACTGGATTCACTATTACTTAATAAACTGTACAGAGATTTGGACTCTAATTACTAGTAAACTTCTCCAGACTCAAGACAAGCACATTCCTTCCAAAAAATTCTTTTCTGGTCCTGGATTCAGTCAAGAAAAGACAGTCCCATTTACAGTTCTTGACAAGATCAGAACCAAAAGACAGGCTCACAAATGGTATAAGAGTTTCAGAACACAAGCTAACTACAACGCTTACGCAAGAGCCAGAAATCAATTTTAAATGGGCTACAGATAAGTCTGTAAAAGAAAAAGAAGAAAATTAGCCAGTTATTTTAAAGCAAATCCTAAAGCATTTTTCAATTATGTTGATTCAAAGACTAAACCTAAAGAACCTATTGGAAACCTAATGACCCCTAATGTGAATTAATTACAATGGATAAAGGAAGGCTAATGTCTTAGATAACTTCTTTACTAGTGTGTTTACAGATGAAGATGAAGAGAACATTCCTGATTTTCCAAATAACACAGATATAAAACTATTTCTGCTTCAATTTCTGAAAAGAATTTGAAAGAAAGACTGTCCAAACTAAATTTAATAAAGCTGCTGGTCCTGACAAGAGTCATACAAGACCATTAAGAGAATTGAGTGATGTTTGGGCTTTCCTTTAAGAGTGCTATTTGATAAGACACTACAGTGTAGTAAGTTGCCTACAGAATGGAAGGTAGCTGAGGTAAAACCAATATTTTAAAAAGTTGATAAAATATGTCCAGTTGGAGTTTGACAGGTTGGATCAAGTATTCTGTGAGTGTGGGGTGGGGGTGGGGGGGGGGGGGGGCTTCCCCTTTAGCTCAAGATTTAAAAAGTCCTACCCTGTGAGCACAAGAGATGGTTTGTTCACTATGGGTGTCCTTCCCAGGGCTAAGGCTCTTGATCGCACAATGCTCCTGCCATAGGACATCTAGGGTTTTTCAGTGGAGACTTCAGTAGTATGCAAAGTTTTTGAGGGTGTACTTAGAGATTTGCTAAATTCTCATCTAATAGATAATGGTTTGCTCTCAGACTGTCAGTATGGTTTTACCCCTGAAGATCCTGGTTTCACAGCTGCTTTCAACCTTAAATGATTGGATGGTAAACCTGGATGACAACATACCAGCTGATGCAGTTTATTTAGACCTGCAGAAAGCCTTTAATACCGACCACATAAAGACTAATAACTAAACTATAAGGCATGGAATAGGTAGAGACATTACTCTCATTGATTACTGATTTTCTAAGTAGTAGACAACAATATGTTAAATTTGGGGAATCAAGTTTCTGAGCTTGGGAAAGTTACTAGTGGGTACCCCTAGGTAGTGTCCTGGGACCCACCCTGTTTATTCCTACATAAATGATATGCCTGATATTGTTAGTATTTTGTCAAAATCTTTGCGGACAATACAAAATTTTACACCCACATTGAGTCAGTTGATAATTCCACTGAATTACAGAAGAGTGTTGATGAACCTGTTGCATGGACAAATGCCTGGCAGATTAAATTTAACAATACAAAGTGTAAAGTTCTTCATGCAGGTAAAAATAACCCTAGGTATGATTATTATATGGAAGGTGTATTGCTTGAAGAGACTAATGCTGAAAAAAAGATCTAGGCGTGATAATAGACCCTGATGTATCATTGATAACTTCCCAGTGAGTGGCAACCTTGCCGTTGGTTGGGGAGCTTGCGTGTCCTTTGACCCGGAGAGCTATGCTGGCGGGAGATTCGTCTCCTGGTAGGGCCCCCCAAGCCAGACAGGTCAAAGGGTAGAGACCAGACAAAGAGCACTCAACTGGCCCTCCAGGTTGGGGTTTGAATTGGGCTAACAACCCGTCCTAGAAAACAAACGTTGTTACAGAAACCGCAATGACATTTTCTGAAAATAACATGGTTGGGGAAGAGTTCTCTCTAGCAGAGCCCATGACGCGAGCTGGTGAAAGCCTTCAGGAAGCCAGTTGTTGTTGTTGTTGTTGTCGTACCCTGGCTAAAAGACTCCAGGGATCATCCGAACAGCCGAAGCATTTTGAACACTATGGCAACAAATGCATCAGCTGGGGATGAGAACATTACGTGTGTGACCGTTTTTGATTACCCCGCCACATGGGCAGCCACACTCCGACTTCGGGGATTTGGGAGACTGTGTTATGCTAGGAGCTTGTCACGACTGAAGACAATCCCCACATAACTATGCAGAGCATAACAACATTTTGATGTAGCCTTGGTGTTTGGCCTATGTAAATTTGGGTTCTGACACAGCCTTAAGCCAAGGCGTCAGGAAGCCAGTGCGCCGACAACTCTTTGACGACCAAAGCCAAGACCAGGATAGGGACCTGGAACATCAGAACCCTATACGAGACCTGGAAAAACAGCACAAGTGAGTAGTGAGATGCACAGGTACAACCTAAAGATCCTTGGCCTGTGCGAGACTAGATGGACAGGAACAGGAAGAACAAGGCTGACAAGTGGAGACACCATCATCTACTCTGGACGAGAAGAAGGCCAGCCACACACGCACGGAGTAGCGCTGCTGATGACACCCGAGGCGACGCGAGCACTGCTGTCCTGGGAACCAGTGTCACCAAGGATCCTCACTGCAAGATTCAATTAAAGGGCAGGAAAACCACCATCTTACAGTGCTACGCCCCCACAAACGTAGCAGACCCAGAGGAAAAGGGAGGAATTCTACAATCAACTCCAAACAGTCATGGATAGAGTGCCGAAGAGAGACCTTAAGATCCTCATGGGAGATCTCAATGCCAAAGTGGGAACGGACAACAAGGGCAGAGAGCAGATTATGGGCATTACACGGAACAGGAATACAAAATGAAAATGGAGAACTGTTTGTGGAATTCTGTGCTTTCAACACATGGTCATCGGAGGCACTGTTTTTCCCCACACAAAAACATTCACAAGATGACTTGGAATTCACCTGATGGGAAGACCAGAACCAAATCGACCACATTACCATCGCAGGGAAAATGGCGCAGAAGTTTACATGACGTGAGAGTGAAACGAGGAGCAGACGCAGCATCAGACCACAACCTTGTCATAGCTGTGCTAAAGACCAAATTGAAAGCCTACAAAGACCAAGCAGGCCGACTATCACATAAGTACAATGTACACAGTCTGAAGGAGAGAGCAACAACAGAGGGGTTCAAACTGGAACTGAGAAACAGATTCAGCGTACTTGACCAACTTGCTGAAGAAACAATCGAAGACCACTGGTGGACCTGAGGGAGGTCTGGCAGACGACATGTACACAAGTGCTTGGAAAGAAGCGAAAGAAAACACAAAGGTTGGCTGACAGCTGGAACATGGACCCTCATCACAGAGCGGAAGCACCTAAAAGACCAGATCAACCAACCCAAGACCAAGACCAAGACCACAAGCAAGAGTTACAGGCACACTACTGGGACGTCAACCGCCAAGTTAAGAAAAGTGCTAGACAAGACAAGAAACAATTCATCCCTGAGCTCACAGAAGAGACAGAAACAGCGGCAGGACAGAGAAACATGAAAATGACTGTATGAGATTACCCGAACACTTTCTGGAAAGACCAGCAACCCCAGTCGCCCTGTCAAAGACAAGGAGGGAAACACCATCGCAGGAGAAGCTGAGCAGGAGCAAGGTGGGCAGAGCACTTTAAAGAGACACTGAATAGACCTGCACCACCTGTCCCCCCAGACATTCCACCACCAACCCAGCTTCTGGACATCAACACAGGCCCACCAACCAAGACGGAAGTTACCAAAGCCATCAAGTCACTGAAGTCAGTAAAGCAACGGGTCCAGACAGAAATCCACCTGAAGCACTGAAAGCAGACATCCAGACGTCAACAGAGATGCTGCATCCACTCCTAAGCAAGATCTGGGAGCAGGAACGAGTGCCAGAAGACTGGAAAAGAGGCCACCTGGTGAAGCTGCCGAAGAAAGGGGACCTGTCATCCTGTAAAAACTGGAGAGGGATTATGCTGCTGTCCATCCCGGGGAAGGTGCTGACCAAAATCATGCTAGAGAGACTAAAGACCGCTCTAGACAAGACCCTCCGCCAAGAACAAGCTGGATTTCGCCAAGACAGATCATGCACAGACCAAATTGCCACCATGAGAATTATCATCGAGCAGTCTCTGGAGTGGCAGACCCCCTTGTACGCAGTATTTGTAGATTTCCAGAAGGCATTTGACAGCATCGACAGAGATACCATCTGGAACTCATGCACCACTATGGCTTCCCACCCAAGTTTGTGCCATCATCCAGCAACTCTACGAGGAAAGCCACATGCCAGGGCGTCCACGATGGGGAAACTAACGAGCCCTTCACTGTACAAACCGGCGTCCGTCAGGGTGTCTACTATCGCCAACAATTTTCCTGATGGTCGTTGACTGGGTAATGCGGCAGTCTACAGACGGCAAGAGGACAGGAATCCAGTGGACTTTCACCAAGCAACTGGAAGACCTGGACTTCGCCGACGACATAGCCTTCTGTCCCACAAACAGCAAGACGCACAAGAGAAGCTGTGCCGGTAGCGAAGAAGCAGGAAAGACAGGCCTCCAAATCAACCATAAAGAAAACAGAAGCCATGAGAGTCAACAACCAGCAACGAGACCCACTACGACTACAACAGGAAGACATCATTGAAGTTGACAAGTTTGTCTACCTCGGCAGTGTGGTCAGCAAAGATGGAGGTACAGATGAGGATATCAAGAGTCGCATCAATAAAGCCAGGCACACCTTTACTACGCTAAAGGCCTATCTGGAATTCCTCTGCCCTCTCACTCCATAACAAGATCAGAATCTTCAACTCAAATGTGAAACCTGTCCTTTTGTATGGTTCTGAAACGTGGCGAACAACAAAGACAAACACCCACAAACTCCAAACATTTATCAACAGATGTCTGCGAAACATTGTGAACATCAGATGGCCAGATTTATTGCCAACGCAGAACTGTGGAACAAGACCCAGCAAGTTCCAATAGAAATAGAAATCAGAAAACGGAAGTGGGGATGGATTGGCCCACACCCTCAGAAAGTCTCCATCCAACATCACAAGACAAGCCCTTGAATGGAACCCTCAGGCAAAGAAGAGTGGGAAGACCAAGACAGACATGGCGAAGGAGTACCGACGCGGAAGTGAAGGCCGCCGAATGACGTGGGCCAAGCTGAAGAAGATCTCCCAAAACCGTGTCCGCTGGAAGAGTGTGGTTGCGGCCCTATGTTCCCCGGAATTCAGAGGACTAAGTCAAGTATCATTTGATAAACACGTTAATAAAATCATTAAAAGAGTGAATAGACTAGCAGGGATGCTAGCAGGCCATATTCAGTACAAAGATAGTGAAGTAATGGTTCCATAATACAAAACATTAGTCAGACGTTATTGAATATGGCAATGCTGTATGGACAACCAATTTGAAAAAAACACAGTAATCCCATCAAAGATATTCAGAGAAGATTTACAAAAAAAAGATTAGTGGTCTGCAAAAGTATTCATATGAACAAAGGCTTAGTTTCTAAGATTAGCAAGTTTGGAATACAGGCACTTACGTGGCGACATGATTGAACTTAAAAACTTACACATGGATTTTATGACATTAAAACCACTGGCACGATATTTCAGTTGAATACAGAATCAAGAACTAGAGGGAACCCATTCAAAACTAAAAAAAAAAAAAAAATTACTAGAACTTCAATAGCAGCAAACCTTTTCACAAACAGAACTGTTAACACTTGGAATTACTTGCCAGTCAATGCTGTTGAAGCAGAAACTGTTAACACTTTCAAAAACCGTCTTGATAATCACTGGGTACACCTTATGTTTCAAACAAAAATTGACTTGCATTGGTTCAACATTTTCAAACCACGCATGTACTTTATAAAAGTGCGAGAAAAAGACCAAAATATTTCCGCAAAAAAGTTATAATAATCCACATTGAGCAGGCTAAAGGCTGAAAATGCCTAAGATGCCACTGATACGATGTGAATGCAAACCTGGTGAAATGTGGAAATCAGATGACTCTGTGTGTCCACTCTGTCAGGGCAATCAGTAGAATACGGCCTGAGTTATACAAAGCAGTGCTTATGGAGGAACAGTTCCCACAGAGACAGACCCAAGCACTTAGGCTTAATCAGATAAGTACAGGTGTAGGAAATACCATGCCATCAGAGGCTCTGGCAAGAACATTCTGCATGGCAAGAAGCTACTCATCTGTAACACCTGTGATATTTAGAGCATAGGAGTGTGGTTTTCTGAACGGGATAGATGACTCAAAAAATGCACAGCGAACATTCCAGAATGGGAAAACAATCCAGTGATTGTCAGGAAGCGTGGCTCGAGAGCAGATATCTTCTTCTTCTTCATCTGTGGTCGATGATAATCGATGTGTGTGTGACCTGATTTACCCTCGAAACCTGTGCCGTTGGGTGGGGGGGGGGGGGGGGGGGGGGGGGGGGGGGGGGGGGGGGGGGGGGGGGGGGGGGGGGGTTGCTGTGGGTGGGGGGGGGGGGTGAGGGTTGGGAGGGGGAGGGGGGGCGGCTTGCTGATAAAACAGTCCTACGTGGACAAGGGATGGTTGGACTGGGGGTGGCCTTTCCCTAGGCTAAGAATTAATAGCGCGGCTCTTGATCACAAGATTGTCACTATAGGGTCCTTTACTAAAAATTATAGCGGAGTTTGTCAAGTGCATATAGACATGAGTTTCAGTACAACTGACTTATTCCGCACCATCTTGCCAGGAACATCGCCATTTGGTCCAGGACTGTTATTCGACCAGGAAGCCTGACTTACGTCGCAAAGGAGTTGCAGCTGGATTTGGTTGAGCAGGAACAAAAGTGAATTCCGTACAAAACGGTCTGACAATGCAACCGTAACAGTAATATTACAAAGCAAAGAAAATCCATCGGTGAAATCAAGCAAAGGGGGAAAAAAAGCATATGCAGAAATACAGTGTTTTACACCGCCAAAACAAGGATCAATTCAAAGAGGTCTTGGTCAAATGCAATATGACAACACACACACACACACACACACACACACACACACACACGTGTTACAACAACACGGACAGAATCGAAAAGCTGTCAGGGAATCACAAAAGAAGCCTATCAAAAGTTTGTATGCATAAACACTTGCCAGCATCCCTAGTCCGAGTAAACAATGGTCAACACAATTCACATGAAACGAGCATCAAAGAAATGTGTTTATGGAGTGAACAAAAAATTGTAGACTGTACAAAGAATGATATGAATTTTTGTTGTTCTCTTTCTTGTTGTTGTTGTTGTTGTTGTTGTTGTTGTCCCATCTTCTGTGCCGCCTTAGTGGCATTGCACCCACTCCACTCATTCTGACTCCCTGCCCACAGCCACAGCCCGGCCCGGCCCGCCGCACCCCCGGCATTGACAATCCACAGGGAGCAGTTAATGTCAAATCGTCAAGAGGCAACCCACTGGAGGAGACACTGCACTGCTGCCAAGTCACTTTGGTGGTGTTCAGTGGCGCCGGTTCTGGTCCAACATACGCAGGACACTGCCTACTAAGCCCGCTATTGACGGCAATAATTGCTTAGTCGCGGAGCCGGCGTGAGTGAGCTCTCCCTCCGAAAGGCGCCACCACGTCTGTCCAACGACAGCCCCATGAAATTGCCGATATCGGTGACCCCGACGGAATCAAACCTAGGCCATAGACGTGGAGAGAACATCGAAACTGAGGTCACCATGAGAGTGAGACATGAAGGGCCACAAAATTTGAGACTTCTTGTAATGCTGATCGATGAGAATGAGGATGATGAAGATAATGCTACAGATTTCCACTCCAGTCTGAGACTGCATGACAGGGCTATACTCTATGCATATTTTCATGATATATCCCAGCGTCAACCAGGCCCGAGAAATACAGACACTTGCAGTGTTGGTCAGGAAATTTGAGCAACACTTTCAGTGACGCATCTGCTAAGTGGACGAAGCTCGACCGTGTGGTCCCAGACTTCCCAGTTGAGCCCATAGCAAACTCAACTCTGGGTAGGAGCCGGTCAGGGCAGAAAAATCCCACATTACTGATGGGAATCGAACCCACGACCTCCCAGCTGAGAGTCCGTGACGCTAACCACTTCGCCAAGGCGACTGGTATATAACTAGTTTTTGTTAAGGATGAATATTTGACAAAAGGATTGCACATTCCAGCTTTCAGTGAGTCTTTGATGATCACGCGCGAATGGTAGTGAAGTTGAATTCATTAGCTGCTGTGTAGGCTCCCCTGCAAAGCCAGGTGGTGGCCAGCTACGGAGGTTGGGGTTGCTACCCTATGTCAAGGAACTGGGGGTTAGGAGAGCTGAACCCAAGGGAAAATGGATAGATCGCTGGGCAAAATCTCCAGCTGAGACACCATGAGAGGGTGAGGATACAGGACTGAAAATCTGGTGTTGTAAGTGCCTGGTACCTGGATGGGGAAATGAGGACAGGAAAAAGGTAAATGATGCTGGGGAATTAACAGGGGCGCGCAAATTGCTGTAAACCTGTGACGAAGCGGGTTTTTTTCCCCCAGGACGTGGAATTTCTTTACTGGAGTAATCTGAACGCTCTAGGGGTCTCATTGTTAACATGTGGTGTATTTTCTTGAGGATGACCCGAATTACTGAAAATTGCCTGGCGATTTCTTTTGCATAGCAAAGGGGGGGGGGGGGGGGGGGGGGAGAAGGGGGAGGGGAGTCAGTTGTCAACGACACTGAAGAAAATTTGGGGCTTGGATGTCATTTTGCAGTATAGGGAGGGGGCTGTGGCAGGAAAGCGAGAGCTTCTTTTAGCATCCCTTTGATTCTGCAGGCCACGACAGGCAAAAGACATGGATCACTGATTCTAGTAGAGTCATCAGTGTATGAAATTTGAAATTTAGGGAGAACTTTTTTTTTTTAATTAAAGTTGACTGCCAGACAGGCTGTGCCTCTAACACTTGGGTAGGCAATATCTTTGTACAAAGCCTGGCGCGGAACACCACTCGAAGTAGTGACAGAATTTAAATTGGAAATGAATTTTACTGTTTACTGTTTAGAATTTAAATTGTTTATCACGTCCACTTCCATGGTGGTAAAAACTCGTACATATTCTTATTGTAAGGGGTTATAGCATTGCTAACTGGTGTCGACCACAAGCGAGGATAATAGAACTCATGAGTAGTAGGGGAGGGACTTTATAACTGCGGGACCCCTGACCCCGGGACCCCGGGACCCCGCTAATCGATGAGACCCCGCTAATCGATCAATCAGATTGATAACAGAAATCAAAGTCATCAATAACCGATCAATCAGAAAATGTAATAATATTTAATCAGATAGATCATATAGTATATTAATCATAAATTGTGAACACTGATCATTGCTGGAATAATCGAGACGTAAATAAGTCGAAATAAACAATACCTTCACCCCCACCTGTCGGGAAACTAAATAAGTAAAAATAAACAAAACGAATAAACAATACCCTCACCCCACCATCTTTTTATCCAACAACTGACCACGGTGGAGCCTGTACTCATAAAATTATTCGGCGGATTAAGCTGCCAGCGCGCGATTATACCGACGAAGCGAAGACCACTGGACATTGTACGTGTCTCTGCATATTCTCTCTCTCTCTCTCTCTCTCTCTCTCTCTCTCTCTCTCTCTCTCTCTTTGTGTATGATATGCAAAAAATCTGTGTGTGTGTGTGTGTGACCAAAACAAACAATCAAATAAAACCAAAAGCGTAGTGTCCAACAGCAAAACCAATTAGCACATCTTGAAAATATTTGAAAAAAAAAATCACATCGACAGTCACATGAAAAAAAAATCGCCCAATAGGGGACTCGAACCCTGGCCTCTCAAGATTAAAAGGTCGGATGCTCTAACCTACTTAGCAATGCGAATACAGTACAGAAACAGCGGTGACCGTTTGCAACCTCAAACGTATTTTTCCAGCAAACCCAGCTGATCGTGCTGTCGGGAATGTGGTGCCCAAGTTTCTGGTAGATAAAGTGTGAGTGTTTATTTGAGAAAGGTATGTCCATCAGAAAACTACAGATTAGCTATCCTACTTTTCTACTAAATACATAAATAAACAAAAAAGTAAATGAATTGAAAATGATGAATAAATACATAGATAAATGATAAACAGTAAATCATAAGTAAATTAATAATTAAACACTCTCTCTCTCTCTCTCTCTCCTCTCTCTCTTCTCTCTCTCACTCTCTCTCTTTGTGTATGATATGGAAAAATCTCTGATGTGTGGTGACCAAAACAAACAATCAAATACAACAGCGCAGACACAACCAGCCGTGTCTCCCTGATGAAGTCCCGTCCAGCGGGCGAAAGGCCACGAGCAGGCAATACCAATATATCTGCCTTCAAAGGGATTGCCGATGGTCCCTTATTCAGCTAGAGAAGAGTTTTCATATCTGTAATTTATTTTTTTTTTTTTTTTTTTTTTTTAATTTCATTATTCCCCCAGTTTCTCCATCTTCAAACTCCCTCCCCACTTCAGTCCAAATCTTGCCAGACATTTCATTGTTGGCCTCGCTTGTTTTTTCCCCACTATTAGATTGTTCGTCTTATGTATTCGTCTGACTTTATTCAAGTTTAAAATGCTGTTCCAGTCTTGAATAAAAGTACTCTGTTTTAGTTTTCCTATATGGGAGCAAAAAAAAACCATTAAAAACCCACTTGTTTTACTGTTTATCGTTTACAGTTCCCTACCTCATTTCATTTCCTAATAAGTAATGTAAAAAAAAGGATGATGATGGGTATGCAAAAGAACAATCTAATTTGGAGTGAGATGTTTTAATGTTTTTAGAATCACATGGACAACGTGAACGCAAAAACAAGCATAAACTGGGGTGTGAAGCTGGTATGTTTTTATCACAAAAACGTTTGAAAGATTGGATGAAGTTTTGTTGAAGTAAATTTCATTCATAAAACCATACTTGTTTGATTTTTTTTTTCATTGTCTGCATCACTAACCGTACGTTTTGTAAGCGTGAGTGTCTGGGTGAATTTTTATGAAGGATGTAAGAAGTGTGAGTACACACAATCATACACATCATCATCAACATCATCTACGGGGCCGAATAGCTCCAGTTGGTAGAGCGCCGACTCGTGGATCCTGGGGTTTGCGGTTTTCGAAATTTCGTTATAGGGAATTTCTCCCTCGGATAAACATTTGTTCTACTCCAATTCCCCACCCAGTCCTTCGACTGAGACTATAAACCGAGGTTTCGTGTGTGCAACGCACGCACATCATCTTGCACACACGGAAAATCCCATCACCAACTTTCGGAAGAAAGCCAGTTTGGCCGTTGGGTATGGATGACACGATGACACATAGCCGGCACCTTTCGCCGAAAGGATGGAGTATGGCTGCCTTTAATGGGCTTGATAGAAAATGTTCATACACACAAAACTCCACCTGCCTGCTATACAGGTAGTTCCGCAGGAGTATCAGCCGCGTACGCAGAAAGAAAAGAAAGAACAAAATCATCATCTACGTATCTGATAAGCAATTGGTCATGGCCAATGTCATAAGAGACTGAGCAACACAACATGACTCGGGCAAGTGTGTCACGACCACAAGAAAAGAAGAAGGAATAAGAAGAAGAACAGTAACAAAAATAACGTGTAACATAAAAATCGAACAAAGAGTTATTTTAACATCAACTCCATGTGGTAAGAATTCTCACTGAATAAATTTTAGATTTTTTTGTTCTGTTGAAAACCAGATAAAACCACGGTAACATAATGATAACGCGTTCTGTCCTGATCTTTAATGGATAAGCCTTTATTAAACCTATTACAATTGAGATATTCATCACAAATGATTATTAGGGCGACAGACATTTGAGCAAAGTGAGCATTCGAACGATGTATTTCACAATCCTTGGGTCCATTGCAAACGCCGAGGAGACAGATTGTCGAAAAGTGACATAATATGACGTGAATTTCTCTTGTGGACATTTTACTCAGTCATTGACATTTTATAAGTACCATTCATACATAAGTACTGCTAAGTTCGCTTTTGAGATGACCGCTAAGTAAAAGTAGGTCACCGAAACGAATTGGCATTGGTAAAGGCTGTCGTCTTGAATGTTTTGGTTTAAAAAAAACTCATCCCATCTTTAAAACGAGAAGTGCAGGATGGATAAGACGCTCAACCCTGCTGAATCACAATCTTAGTGACAGTCCTTAGGCTTTCACATCAGCTCTTGTCACCCTTTCCCGGCAGATTTTGACTGAAAAGAGCGTCCAGTCATTTGGATGGAATACGAAAAAAAACCGTGTTTTTTGTTTTGTTTTTTTGCTTTTTTTGTCGAGAGAACATCGCTGACATGAGACTCGAAACCTCGATTAAAAGTCTGTCGGTCTACCTAACCGGGCTTTAGACATTGTCAGAAAAATGTAAAAACGATATTAAATAGTAGCCGTTGTAAAAGAAAGATAAAAAAAGTGTTTGTTGTTTAAAATTAGTGTGTTTTAAACAAATATTCAGTGTATGTAACCTTTTCATTTTTTTTCTATTCAAGTCTTTTGTAATTAAGATTTAGTGCGTGTGTTTTTTAAGCGTGCTTGAGTGGTGCATGAGCATGGTAACGTTTATTCGGCGCTGTGACCTATCATAACTGAGTACCATACAGGGCGCTATCACAGAAGACAAGGGGTTTTGGACCTTGATATGCGTGGTCCGGTTTTATCATGGTAATGTTCTTAGCCGCTGAATCGTTTGACCATGAATTTAAACCCAGTATGTACTTTAATTATTTATACCCTCCAAAGGATATTTTTTTATCATGTAACCCACACAGATTCGGGGGGTGTACTGACCACTTGCCCCAAAATGTAAATTTAAAACCTTGACTGGTGCAAAAGATTAGTTTTCGATGGAGCAACTGCGCCGTGTATGGCCGAAGTTATTGGATTTTTTTTCCTAGTGTGCGAGAGATGGATTAGCTTGAAGCGAATAGAAACACACACACCAAAAAGTGTTAAGTAACAACAAACCTACGTGTGTATGTTTGTTAGTTTGCTCGGAGTCATAGAATGATCGAACGAGGCTACAGCGATCTTGTTCATCTACCTGATGTTAAAGACGAGGCTCCCATTTTGATCAGCTTAATTCAAATTACTTTAAAAGCGTTTTAGTCTCTTTTTTTATTACGAGTAAACACTAATAAAAAAAAATGTTTACAAAAAACAGTAATGAAGACATATTTGAAAAGACAAAAACTGCCTTAATTTGTCATTATCATTTCTATAATTATATATAGTGGGGTGGAAAAGCAGAGTAACTTTGATAGTTTTGGCCTTTCATCCGCACTATAATCGGGACATTTCCAAAATTTATTCATAGACACACTCCTTCTTGACGTTTTAATCAACGAATATTACAAAGATTTTTACTAGTTCCACGTGCGGTTGTTCGTCTTGTATTTCATAAAAAAGAGTAGTGCGATAGTCCGTAATCGATTGTTTCTGTATTTTCATCCCCATAAAAAAAAAAAAACGATCTAAAGATGACAAAATTAATCTCATTTATTCGTCTAAACACACAGGATGGTACTTAGGAATTTAGAGCTCTTAGAATGATGAAATTCCCGGATCGAGCCGGCTTATCTAATTACTATATAAATAAGATGAGACTGGTTCTTTAAAGAAGAGACTCCTCTTCGTGGAAACAAGGCACTAAAATCTATATTATGTAACCTTTGGGAGGAAACGTTTTTGCCTCCCTAAAAAACCAGGTAAACAGCGTCAGGCTGTATAAAACGTCACTACAAGTCTTTCAATAACTTGCGATGGGGGGTCGACCTTATTTGCACACCGAAGTGGCAACGTTGACGTCGAAGCAATTGCAACGACTAATTGAAAGAGTACAAAAAAGCTGGAGTATGAATGCATCGACAACGCGACGAGTCAGAAAAGGGAAAGAGAACAGAGCAAAAAAAAAACACTGGAACTCCCAACTACATACATCCCGGAGACCCACCAGCTGAGAGCTTTCGTTTCAACTCACCCACATCCTGCTGCACACCGGAGATGCCTCTTCTTCTTCCTATCTGTCCAACGCCGTAAGATGTGGACACCTTTGTGTAAAACGTCTAGCAGCCAGGCTGAAAAAAATGGGAAATAAAACGAAAAGTTGGTGGTGGCTTGACCAAAAAAAAAACAACAACAACAACAACCAACAACAACAAAACGTTCTGTATTGCTGGAATTCTTTTTTCACGGTAATAGCGTGACTAGAAAATTCAACGGTTTGACCCCAAAATATGACATCAGCAAGCTTTACGATCAACGTAATCTCATATAGAAATATAACAGTCTTTGTCACGTTAAGGGACTGATTTTGTTTACGATGACATTGTTAACTCCTTTTACGTGACCTGCATTTTCTAATACCGTTTGTCATTACAGTCACTGATGTGACCTTTGAAGACAAATTATTTCTGAGACTAACTGAATAGCAATTTAAGTTCTTGAAATTAGCCATATCTTCATTTTTTCGTGCTCGAAATTTTCAACCTACAATATCCAGGAATATTGCGTATCCCGTGGTGATGAGATGATGACAGTGCTTTTTGGAAACGTGTATAAAAAAGGCGGATTAATTTCACACTGACACCCGATGGAGAACTCTTTGGCTCTCTGGAAACAGAACTAGAAAAAGTTGGATGCGTATAGCGGAGGTAAAGACTGATCAGCAGAATTCTGTGTTGGCGCTGTTTGTGAGGAGCGTCGATCTTGTTTTGAAACTGAAAAGAAAACGGAGAAGAACTAACAACAAATGCGGAGCTAATCTGTACACGAGGTTTGAGACTCTGGACACCAAGAAACTATCTCCATCGGTGTTAAAGCGTTTACCTCTAGCGAAAACAAACCACCGACACTTTTCTATGGTGGTTGATGAGGGCGTCAGCTTTGGACTATACCAAAAGCCCGTGTTTTGGCACAAAGTTTTCGAGCGCGTGATGGCTAATTCGTGAATGGAATAATTTTTTTATTCATTTCTTTGTTAAGCCAACAAAAAAATCAAGAAAGACTTTTTTTATTCATATCGAGTGATTTGTATGAACTTTATTCTTTTTTATGCTTGATTATACTCTTGAGTAAATTAAAGGTAGAAGTTTTTTCGTTCATTTATGATAATAGCAAGATGTGTTGCGCCTTAAAGATTTGTTGAGTTTTTCCAATGCGTATGTGGTGTGCATGAATCAAAAATTGGAGATCTAAACATACATTTTTTTGTTTTGAATGATTAAATGTTATACGTCAATTTTTGGTTTTGCTAAATAACGATGCTGTTTTCTTTGTTTTTCACCGCCTACAAGTTTTTGTTTTGGTTTTATTTTTTAAACTGATGGTACGTACTGTACTGGTATATTTTTTTTTGTCTAAACTAATCCCCTAAGTTATACCTAAAATGGAACAGAGACTCTTGATCTTACTCATTGACGCGCGCTTCACCGCCGCGGCCATTTATTGTGAGGCCCCTCTGCCCCTCCACAGGAGTACGCAAAATAGCATTTCAACATGACAAAAACGTTTGATGCAACGTTGATTGTAACATAATTTGTTTTCTGAATTAGAGTTTCTAGTTCTTCCTATAAGTATTACTATTACATACGGGTTTCTCTGGTTTTTAAGGCATAGAAGATGTACATTGCAATATCTCTTATGGTTTCGGTGTTATCGTTTTGTAGCAGACTTTCCAATGTCTTTCTTTTCTTTTTCTTTCTGCCTACGCAGGCTGATACTCCTGCGGACACTCCCTGTATAGCCAGGCAGTGGAGTTTTGTGTGTATGACCCTTTTTTATCCGCCTTTAAAGGGCAGCCATACTCCATCTTCGGGGAACTTTCCAATGTGATTGCGTTTCTGTTACTAAAGTGTTTGAAAATGTATTTTTGTTCGTAATTGCTGTAATTTGGACACCACATTAAGAAGTGCATTTCTGTTTCTACTGTTGGGCAGAAGGGGCATGTTGTTATAGCTTCATTGTCTATGTATTTTTTATTGCAATGCAGTTCGTTTATTCCAAAATCGTAGTCTTGTCAACGCTTTTCTGAACTTTGCGATTGTGATTGCGCGAAAGTATTCTTCAGTTTGGTGTATAGTTTTAACGTATTATATGTAGTAAATCGTTCACTGTTCGCTATTTTGTTATGCCAGTTCTGTTTGTAACATCTATGATTCTTTGTTTTAGTGTTATGATAAATGTTTGCTCGTTTCCTACGCCTTCGTTCAGCCAAACTTCAGAGAAGCCATATGTATCCAAGCAGCGTTTAATTTCCAGTGCCCAGTTCTGTGGTTTGTCAATTTCTATTTTTTCTCTTTCATATGCCTGTCTAGGTATCCTGTCTGGAGTCATCTTCATTAATTTGAACCAATATCTGATTGCTTTTATTGAACTATCTATACTCATCGGATATCTTCCTAGTTCACCGTATACTAAGTTGTTTGGCGTTTTCTTCCCACCCCCATGTATCTTTTACATGCGAATAGATGTATATTTTCCACCGCTAAATAACGAGTCAAACCCCATACTTCTGCTGCGTACAGTAGCAGTGGCTTGACCTGTGTATCAAATAGCTTAAAAAATATGTTTATATCCAAATGTCCTAAGCTATACATTGTTTTCATTATTTCACCTATTTCCCTTTCGCCCTTCCTGCATATTCTGAAAGTGAAATATCTACTGAGAGTTTAGTCGTTAGAGTGAAACCTAAGTATTTGTAGCTGTTTACTACCTCAATTTCTTCCCCTTTGTAGTTCCTTTTTTTCTAGTCTGCCAAGGTATCCTCCTTTCTAAAGACCATGATTTTGTTTTTTGGAGATTAACCTTTAGCCCAATGCGGTCTGAGGCTTCCTGTAGGTTCTTAATTTGGTTTTGCAGACCTGCTGGTGTTTTAGCTATTAAAGCTATGTCATCAGCGAATAGAAGTGAAAATATTTCTGCCTTTCCGGGTAAGAATTGAATCCGTGTCTTCCTTTAGCTGTGACATTGTCTGCAACTTCTGTAATTAGTAATGAAAAGATTAGAGGGGACAGTAAACACCTTGTTTCACTCCGAAATGGAGACAGAGAGAGACACAGAGAGAGGTTTTTGCCACTTGTAAATATGTGTGTACCAGCTCCAATCCAACAACATTATATGAATGACCGTTTGATATTGAGTGATTAAGAAACACAACGTGGTGTGAGAGAGAGATACCTCGTACTATATTTTCAGTTTTCGTGGATTAACGTTTACAATTCGTTCTTATGAAGTAATATGACGCTAAACTCGTGTAATAAACAAAAGAAAAGGAAGCTTTTTTTTTTTTTTTTACATTGTTTTCATTCATTTGCGTGGTAACTGAGAGATTGGGTTTTTTTCTGCCTCATCTCTCTTTTCATTTTTTTCACGTGCGAGCGTCAGTGTGAAAGACACGGATGTCTGTTATTTGTGTTGGATTTTTTTTTTCTTCATGTGATTAAAAAAAACAACAACATTAGCAACACCATATTAGATTGTCTTTGCATACACTTTATGGACTCCAAACATTTTTTTTTGATAGCGCTATTTTTTTTTTTCTCCCCAACGTTTTCTGAGTAAACATTGTTTAAAACAACTTTTAAATCCCAACGTTGAGTCACTTCATTTTTAATCACACTCCAAATTAAAAATGTTTTTCCCGCGTGTTGTCCACTGCTTGGGGACCCGCCTTGTTTTTAAAGTGTGGGGGTCATGGCGTTAAGTGAGGGGGGGGTGATCACACTCCAGATTAAATTGCTTTGTTTCACTGTTTATGGATTTTCAAAAAAAAAACCCCAACTTTTCACATCGATTAGATTGTTTTGCATACACATTTGGACTCCAAACTTTTACTGTGCGCTTTTTCCCCACTTTCACAACTTTTTTGAGTAAATTTTTTAAAACAACGCTGACATGCACAAAAATTATACGAACCAAATGAAAAAGGGCCCCCTTTTTGCTTCTTGCGAAAGGAGAGGTAGTGTAACGTAGTTTTTTTTTGAGCACGGAGGGAACGTGGTGGTGAAATACAGTGGTTATTATTGATTTTCATTTAAAACTTATTTTCGTCTTATCTATTTCCCCTAATCAAGTTTCACAGAGAAAAAGAGGGATGGGGGAATATGTAGAGACACGCACCTGTGAAGGGGGTCTTGGCTTCATCAGAAAAAACACCGTTTAATTATATCCCTGTCACCCCAGGTCGCTTAATAAAGAAAAATTTTTGCTACGGCTCCACCGTGGTCAGGTTATGGGGGAAAAATGGTGGGGGAATTTTAAGTTCTTTTTCTTTTGTTTTTTTTTACTTATTTACTAACCGACTGATGACTAATCATTTTTTTATCAAAATCCCTTTATGATCAAACACCTTTTTTTTTTTATTCAGCCTTTATGAATTGCCATCGTTGAATTATTACAAACAAATTATTGTGGATTTATTATGATAATGGCTTTGATTACCGTCTTACGTTTTCAATATGATTGAATAAAAGCTCAGTAACAATAATCGACCAATCATTTAAAAAAGTCATCAATAACAATAATCATAATCATATTAATAAAAAATAGTAAGGTTTGGACATTGATCGTTATGGTTTAAAATGTTGTTTTTAAAAAATGGGATCAGAAACGTTGTGAGGAGAAAAAAAAAGTAGCGCTATCAAAAATAAAAAGTTTTGGGGGTCATAAGTGTATGCAAAAGACAATTGATTTGGTGTTGTAAGTTTTTTTTTTTTTTAATTTACAGAAAAAAAAAATCAAACACGAAACAGCACCGTGTCTTTCACACTGCGTCGCACTGAAAAAAAAAAAAAAGGAATGGGGCAAAAAAAACCCAATCCTCAGTTACACGAAAATGAATAAAAAAAAAAGTAAAAAAAAAAAAAGCTTCCTTTTTTTTTGTTTATTACCGATTTTAGCGTTATCTTAAAGACAATTGTAAACGGTTAAAATTTCCACGAAAACTGAAATTTAGTACGAGGTATCTCTCTCTACACCGTTGTGTTCAATCACTAATATCAAACGCTTCTTTTTAATGTTTTTGGGTTTGGGCTGTACCCCAAAATTTTTCAAGGGGAAAAAACCCTCTCTCTGTGTCTCTCTCTGTCTCCATTTCGGTATAAAAAATTGGAATACTATAGACAAAAAAAAAAACCAACTTTAAATCATCAGTAAAATAAAAAAAAACAAAACTTGTAGGGGGGGCGAAAAAACAAAGAAAACAGCTCGTTTTTTTAAAAAAAAAAAAAACTGATGTAAAACCCTTTTTTAATCATTCCAAAAAAAATTTTTGTATAAATCCAATATTTGATTCATGCACAACATACGCATTTAAAAAACTCAACAAACTTGGGCGCACCCAACAACACTATTAAAAAATGAACGAAAAACTTCTACCTAAATTACTCAAGAGAAATCAAGCATAAAAAAATTTTCTTTCAAATTATCCATAAAAAAAAGTTATTTTTTTTTTTTAGGCAAAAAACAAAGCAAAAAAAAAACAAAATTATTCATTCACGAATAGCCATCACGCGCCAAAAACTTTGTCCAAAAACCGGGCTTTTTGTATAGCCCCCAGCTGACGCCTCACAACCACCAAGAAAATGTCGGGGTATGTTTTCGCTCGATAGTAACGTCTTAACCCCCGATGGAGAAGTTTCTTGGTGTCCAGAGTCTAAAAACACTCTTTTCCAGATAACCCCGCATTTGTTTTTTAGTTCTTCTCCGTTTTTCTTTTTCTTTAAAACAAGACCCGACCCCTTCCCCCCGCGCCAACCAAATTCTGAGATCATCTTTAAATCCGCATCAGCATCCAACGTTTTCTAGATTCTTTTCCAGAGAGCAAAAGATTTTCTCCATGGCGACGTCAGTGTGAAAAAACCGCCCTTTTTTCCCAAAGTTCCAAAAGCATGCATCTCACCCACATACCAATATTCTTGGTATTGGTTTAAAATTTGGGGCCAAAAAATGCGATATGTGCTTTTAAAGTAACATAAATTGCTATACGTCTACACAAAAAATAATGAGTCTCAAAGGTCACATCAGTGCACGAAATGAAAAACGGTAAGAAAATGCGCACGCTAAAACGAGTTAAACAATGTCATCAAAACAAAAAAAACCCCTTAAGGGGACAAAAACTGAATTTCTATATTTCGTTGATCGAAAGCTTGCTTGTCTATTTGGGGTCAACCTTTTCTTTTCAGTCACGCTTATAGTAAAGAATTCCCCAAAATACAAAAACTTTTTGTTGTTTTTTGTTGTTGTTGTTTTTTGTTGTTTTTGCAAGCCACCACCCTTTTCTTTTATCTTTCCCCTGCTGCAACTTTTTACACACATTTTTTCCCACATCACTCGGCTTGGGATCAGATGGGAAGAAAAAAGGGGGCACCCGGTGTCACGGGGACTGGGGTGATAAACAAAGCCCTCAGCAGGTGGCTCCGGGCTGTAGTATGGGGATTTCCCAGTCGTTTTTTTGCTCGGTCTTTTCCCTTTTCTGACTCGTCACGTTTGTCGATGCATTTCACCCTCCAGTTTTTTTTGCTACTTTCATAGCTTTTGAATTGCTTCGACTCAACGTTGCCCCCTTTTAGGTGTGCAAATAATTGACCCCCCCTCGCGTTTTTGAAAGATTTGTAGTGACGAATACAGCCGACGGTTTACCCAGTTTTTAGGGGCAAAAACGCTTCCCCCCAAAGAACAAATAATTTTAGGCCATGTTTTTCCCCGAAGAGGCGTCTTTCTTTAAAAGAAACCTCACATCTTATTTTATAGTAATTAAATAAAACCCCGGCTCATCCGGGAATTTCATCATCAAGAAAAACCTAATTCCCAAACCTGGTGTTTAGATCGATAAATGAGATTACTTTTTCATCTTAGATCGTTTTTTGGGGGGGTGAAAGCAGAGAACAAACGATACGGCTATCGCCCCCTCTTTTTTAAAAGAAATACAAGACGTAACAAACCCCCGGGGAAAAGTAAAAACTTTTAATTTCGTTTATTAAACGACAAGTAAGTGGTCTCTGAAAAATTTTGAAATGTCCCAAAATAGTGCGGATGCGGCCCAAAATATCAAAATATTTTGCTTTTTCCCCCATCCCACTACATCATAATTTTGAAATGATAAAAGCCAAAAAGCTTTTTTCTTTTCAAATAGCATTACTGTTTTTTGTAAACATTTTTTTATCTATGTTTTTCTCGTAAAAAAAAAAGGAAGACTAAAACGCTTTAAAGAAAAAATAAAAAAATTAAAAAAAGGGGGGTAGTTTTGGGTCATAAAGGGAAAACCCAACAAAGTAACTTTATTTAAGACTGCAACCTTTTTAAGAAAAAAGGAGACAAAAAAAACCAATTAAAATGGGGGGAAAAAAACCAAAAAAAGTGGGGAAATTTTTTACGGGGGGGGGGGAAAAAAGGGGATTTTTAAGAGGAAACTGGGGGAAAATGAAATTTAAAAAAAAAAAAAAAGGTCAAATGAAAACCCCCAAAATCTAAGGGAAAGAATTTTGAGGAGAAATTTTGTATTTTATTTCCCCCCCATGGGACTTCAAAACACGGCTAGGGTCTCGCCCCGGCAAACCCCCTCCCCTTCCCCTCCCCTCAAGTCCAAATTTTGCCGACTTCAGTTTTCCCCCCCCTTTTTTTCCCCCCTTTAATTTTTCCCTTATTTTTTTGTTTTACTTTATTCAAGTTTTAAAAGGCTGGCCGCTTTAATAAAAGTTCTCGTGTTAGTTTCCCTTAGGGAGCAAAAAAATGCCCCACTTGTTTATCGTTTACTGTTCCCTACCTCATTTTTTTCCGATTTTAAAATGAATAAGCTGATCGAAATGGGCCCCGCTTACTCAGGTAATGCAACCAAGAACGCTGTACCTCGTTCGCATTCTATCCCCCGACAACAACAAACAAACACTATTTTGTTTTACTTTCCCCCACTTTTTGGGTTTTTTCTATTTCTTCAAGCTAATCCCAAACGCACACAGGAAAAAAAAAACCTAACTTCGGCCATACAGGCGCCAGTTGCTCCATCGAAAAAAAAACTTTGCACCATCAAGGTTAAAATACATTTTGGGGGAAGCGGGGCAGTACAAACCCCCCAATCTGGGGGTTACAGATAAAAAAAAAATCTTTGGAGGGTAAAAAAAAAAAATAATACTGGGTTTAACAATCAGTCACGATTCACCGGCTAAAGACAACCCTGTAAAACCGTGACCAGCATTCAAGGTCAAAACCCCTTTTCACTTATAGCGTGTATTACTCTTTTTGAAAGGGCACAGCGCCGAAAAAACCGTACACCTCATGCACCCACTCAACACGCTTAAAAACCAGCCTTACCAAATTCAAAGCACTTGAAAAAAAAAAAAAAAAAGAAAGGTACATACACTGAATATTTTTTTTTAAAAACCACACAATTTTAAAAAAAAAAACATTTTTTATCTTCTTTTACAACGGTACTATTAAAATCGTTTTTCTTTTTTAGACAATGTCAAAGCCCCTATTAGACCGTCAGACTTTTAATCCGATTTTGAGTCTATGTCAGGGGGATGTTCTTCACAAAAAAAAAAAAAACAAAAAAAAAAAACACGGTTTTTCGCTCATCCAAATGATGGCGCCTTTTTCCAGTAAAAATGCGGGAAAGGGTGACAAAGGGTGCAAGCCTAGACTTCACTAAAGATTGTGATTTAGCAGGGATCCCGCCCCTTCTCCGTTATAAAGTTGGGAGTGGGTTTTTTTAAACCCAAAATTCAAACGACAGCTTTTTCCAATCCTTTCTTTTCGGTGACCTACTTAGCACGGTCAGTTCACAAGGACTTGCATTCATATTTAACTGAAGGACTTATAAAGATGTCAATGACTGAAAATGCCCAAGAGAAATTCACGTACATATATGTCACTTTTCACAAACCGGTCTCCTCGGGCTTTTCAATGGACCCAAGGAGTGAAATACATCTTCGAAGCTCACATTTGCAAAAAGTCCCGTCGCTTAAAAATCATTGTGATGAATATTCATTGGAAGTTTTATAAGGTTTTTCCATAAGACGGACCAGAACTTATCTTATGTTTCGTGATAACCATTTCAAAAACAAAAAACTAAAATTTTC
The DNA here is from genome assembly GCA_018398815.1 of Conus ventricosus. Classification (NCBI taxonomy): domain Eukaryota; kingdom Metazoa; phylum Mollusca; class Gastropoda; order Neogastropoda; family Conidae; genus Conus; species Conus ventricosus. Next base: position 38,936 of record JAFLJL010009974.1, read on the forward strand.
AGGGAGAATTGTACCACAGGGTTTGATGTTTAAAAAAAACTCTCTGTTTGTTTTTAAAAATACCGTAATTTTTTAACAGTATCTTCTTTTCTTCTTTCTTCTTTTCTTTTTGTGGTCGTGACACACCTTGCCCGGGGATTTTTTAGCGTTTCTCGTCTCAAAAACCCAGCCATGACCAATTGCTTATTAGACTACGTAGATGATGATGATGGAGTGAGTTATGTTTTTTGTGTACAACACTTTTACACCATCAAAACATTACCCGACACTCACGCTTAAACTACGGTATTGATTCAGACCAATTAAAAAAAAAATCAAACGTATGGTTTATGAATGAAATTTACTTCAACAAAACTTCATCCAAAACTATCAAACGTGTGATTTAAAAACATTACCAGCATCACACCCCAGATTAAGCTTGTTTTCTGGATCTGGATCTGGATTTGTACGTCGCTGACATCCATTTACTGGCATAGGTGGGGGGTGCGCAGCGTGATGAAGTCATCGACTTCTGGCTTTTGCCAGAGCCGACTTGAAGCTGTCGACTGACCTTTGGTGGACGATGTTATCGCGAGGTGGTTCCACTCAGTTATGTCTTTGGAAGTATGAATTTCGGTACTGATCGGTGTGTGTTTCTGGGATGCAGTAGCATCTATCATTATTTCGTATGTAGTTCTCCACTGGGTTTTGTGTCAGGTACGTTCTGTTGTCTCTGGTGGAGCGGATGCGACGTCCTGGTTTTTGAGGTGTGATGAAGTCACTCGGGGTGATCGCTGGCACCAGACCCTCAACCACCCTGTAAAAGAATCCCAGCCGTAGTTGAAGCCGCCGTTCCTGGAGTGTAGTGAGCTCATGTTTTCTTTGCAGACCCGTTATGAAGCCTGGCGTGGTGGAGCGGTAGTCCTTTGCTATGAAGCGCACTGCATTCTTTGTACGCGCTCCAGCATGTTGATCTCTTGCTGCATGTGCGGGTCCCAAATGATTGCTGCATACTCCAGGACAGGGCGTACAAGTGCAAGGTAGGCAGTTTTTTCGGCAGAGGTGGGGCTGTGTCTGAGATTTCGCCGGAGAAATCCTAGTGTGCTATTCGCCTTCTTTGTGATGGAGGTGATGTGTTGGGACCACTTGAGGTTGTCAGCAAATTGGATGCCGAGGAATGGGTTATGAGAGACTTGCTGGAGGATGGTATTATTTAGGGAATAGAAGTAGGAGAGGTAGAGGATTTTGCAATGCTCATGATGTAACATTTTGAAGCATTGAACCGCATGCCCCATTTGTCTGCCAATGACTCTAGTGACTTGAGGTCCTCTTGTAGAGTGTGGTGGTCATTAAAGTCGTTGATCTCCCTGTAAATGAGGCAGTCATCTGCGAATAGGCGTCCTTGGGATTTGACTGCCTCTGGGAGGTCATTTATGTGGCACAGGAATAGAGGGGGCCGAGCACGGTGCCTTGTGGGACTCCTGAGTCGACAGTTGTGGCGTTGGATGTAATGCCCTCTACCACCACTTGCATGGTTCGCTCTGTTAAGAAGCAGTAAGCCAGGTGTGGAGGGTGCCGGTGATGCCATAACTGGTCAACTTATGGAGGAGACGGTCATGGGGTACTGTATCAAAGGCTTTTGAGAAGTCCCAAAATAGCCATATCCACTTGCTTCCCTTTGTCGAAGGACATCAGGAGATCGTTAGTAGTGGTAAGCAGTTGGGTCTCGGTGGAAAAGCCTGAACGGAAGCCGTGGTTGAGATTTGTGAGTATTTTTGTTGTTCTAGGTGGGACATGATATGGCGGCAGACTATATGTTCAAGGAGTTTACAACATACAGATGTCAGTGAGATCTAGGGGGTAGGGTTTTTTAAAGCGA
>JAFLJL010009974.1:41793-111243 GCA_018398815.1 Conus ventricosus
CATAATGCAGAAGATTATTCCTTGTGGCACTGTTATGTGTTCATTTTGTCAGACTAATGCCAGTAAAGTTTTTTGTTTTTGTTTGTTTTTTGTTTGTTATTAAGTTTGTACTTCAGATAGATTCATTGCTTTTTGCAATTAATTATGTTGAGCACTCATTTTTTTTGTTGGTTATTAAGTTTTTACTTCAGGTATGATTCAATTAATTATACTTTATGCAATTAATTATGTTGAGCACTCTCCATCTCTCCATTCCTCCAACTCGTCATACTCCCATATAGCTATGGGTACTGATTTTTTAAGTGACTTAATCTGGAGGTAGAGCGCATGCATCATAAATTGTGAGATATCGGTGTTACTGTTATTAAACTGAAATAGAGAAGACAGAAGATGCTGTGTCAATGGGTCTCCGTTCAGTTTCAGTTCATTGGTTTATTTAATGTTTTTTTCATCGCCAGATGATATTAGACACTTGTTTAAAAAAAACAAAAAACCTTCACACTCAGCTTATCTAGTACTTTCAAACCCACGTCTTATATATGCATATTTACATAAGTGGAGTGTCTTAGTGGTATACAAAGTTGTTGATCTTTATAAAAATTTTGCAGCCTGTGACTGCAAAGTAACCATGGCAATTTCAGCAACATATGAACCATATAAGACAGTATTGACATTATCAAAGTTATTCATCTCAATACCAGTATAGTGTCAATAGGTCTTTGACAGTTGATATCAGAATGCAAGTATTTCAACACAAATTGATGAAAAGATGTTCTACACAGAATTCATTGCGAACAGGGTCAGGAGAATCCATCTCAGACTCTGCAAAATTTTTAGTGATCAAACCGTGTTTTAGAATCTTATTAAAGTTTTATGGTCATTATCTGATGCATAGAACCCCGTACAAAAATGATTTATTGACAAAATTTTATTCTGGATGAATTCCCAATGTTAAGAATAAGAAATTATCAAGGAGCTGAATGTAAGTCATAGGATCCAACTTGCATGAAGTGAGGACAGAGACTTGCACATGGCAGTTGAAAGGAAGGAGTTTGACATGGATCCTAAGGTGCTGTCTTAAATGCCTTACGCTATGCTCTGCAGAAAATTTCAAAATATTGAAGCATGTGCTGAGATCAGCAAAGGGTGAATTAATAACTTAAACATTTTGCTGCTGCCTTAACCCTACCTTGTACTTTACCCCCTCATCATCTTCAGACAGTCCTTTTTTTTCTTTTATGATTTTTGCCTTTTCATGTTCTTACCCAAGCGTGATCTTTCTAATGCAATTAACTCACTTATCACCTTGAGTCTGTAGTGATATGCTACTAGGATTAAGGCAGTTAGGATTATGACCACTTGATTATTTTCTCAGTAAGTGCTTTTTCAGTAATTTTTTAGTATTTAGTAGTTTTGTATGTGATTTGCTATTTCCACAATATTTTGTTGTTCTCTTTTACAGGTTGCAGGCCCTGCGAAACTAAAATCAGCAGCATATTCATTGACGTGCCCAAACCTGCTGTGGCTTTGGCTGTGGTCTACACGCTTGCAGTCAGTCATGTACATTATGTGTAAAAACAAACGTCTTCATAGCAATGATGATTACCGTCGGAGAGTGGATGAGAAACAGCATGTGAGTGTGGGCGGTATGCTTTTTGTTGAATGTGTACATTTTGTTACCTGCTTCTTTGTGAGTTGATTTTAACGCGGTGACAGCCCTGATGTGGCCCTTTGCAGTCGGCTGGGCTATAAGCAACATTACCTTACCTTACCTTTGAGGTTGTATGATTCATTCATTTATGATAATTGACATTTTAGGTGCATACATGACAGGAATGTCTGTGTTATTGTTGACATGTTGACAGAATCAATCACCTGTTGTTGGAAGTGTCTTGAGAATTTACCTGGCAGGTTTGTACATGTCTGTTTATCGGAATTGATTAACATGACAAAATCACAGTAGGCTGGTGAGAAATTGTCACCTGTAAAGATGCTTTTGACGATGATTTATTTTTTTCTGCAAGCGACACTTCTTAGGATTTTTGAAGGTATTTTGTATATCTCAGGCATCTTTTTTCCTCATCCAAGGAGTATTATGTATGCTTAGAACTTGGTATGCTGCTGGACTAGAGTATAAATTTGAATAAGACAGAAGTAATATTTCTGGGTTAGAGACATTACTTTATCTTCCTCCTGTTTTACATGCTTGTTTATGTATGTGAGTTATAGCAAGTATGTTTTCCATGAGAGAATGTGATTTTACTGTGGGTGTGTGTTTTGTGTGCATTTGAGTAGTTTTGAATTTGAGTATCTATTTGTGTATGTAAAGTGTGCATGGAGTTTGCAGAATAATGTGAGCTGAGGCAAGTATAAGAATTTCTTTCATACCTATTTTTCCTTAGTCCATTTTTCTTTTTCCCAGCAAAATATCCTGCCTTTAGTAAGATGGTCATATATTCTTTCATGAAAACTTGTATGTCTGCTCTTTATGTCGATGTCATCTGAAAATATTTGTTAGCATAACAATTTTGCTGAGACATACCTGAAAGCATCTTTTGTTAAAAACATATTTGAAAGTACTTTTTAACCGTACTTAGGTTTGTGGTGGTGTAATAATTTGTTTTGATCCGTGCAGATAAAAAAAAGTACCTGAATTATAATCTGGTGGCTTTGTTTTTTCCTGTGATTTGTCGTCATATTTGTCACTGCCTCTCTGTCTTCTCGCTGCCAGTTGGCTTTTCTTCCACAAATGTCAGCTGAAGTTTTTCACAGTTTTGTTTTTAAGTTCATGACAGTTTCTCACTGTTAGGTTTTTGAAACAAGGTTTATTTTCTTCTCTGCGTGGTTAGTTTTAGACATCTCACAGCTAATGGAAGAGACAGATTTTCCCTTTGGTTTATTTAATAGTTTGTATCAGAGTCCAGCAGATCATGGAAACAGAAAACACCTGGCATATACTTAGTAAGGTAATTAGAAAGGAGATGGGTAATGCAAAACATTCCCATTGTGCTGACTAAATGCTTGGACACTCTGCAACAACAACAATCATGTTGCCTTTGATAAAGCAAAAGGTCTTTGCTGTAACAAATCTGTTTTCTATTGATATGAGATAATACAGTACACTGTCTGATTGGGCATGCACTACAAACTTTTGATAGATTAGTGTACATACTTGACAGTCAGGAGCCCCGGCAATGTTGGCAATGCAATGGCTTTTGCCTGTGATAATAGTTTGCGTTCCCCATCTGAACACTGGGATCGCCTTTAAGTGCACCTTCACAAATAAATGCCAGGTCTTAATTGGCTCTCATTAAATGACAGGAAAGCATACATGTTCTTCTTCTTCTTGTTTTTACTCACCCCCATCCTGTATCTAGTGTAAGCAACCACAATTCGTCCCCAGTGTATTAAACTCCTGTGTAGGGGAGTGAAGGTTGTGATCTTAGGAATATACCATGGCTGAAGATAATATCTCACCTGACACTGACTTACGGAAACAGACAGTTTAGTAATGTAGGCCCAGGGTTTTGGCCAGTATCAAACGCTGACAAAACTATAGACAAGGTCTTGCTCTCAAGGTCAGGACAGACAAAAGGAAACAAACCTGAAGACAAAAAAAACAAACAAAAAAAACAAAAACCAGAAGGTGAAGAACACAAAGCTGTGGCTGGGTTCTATTTAGGGTTCAGGTAGAAAGTGCATCACTGTATGAACATTGTCTGATCAGAGCACAGTAATCCTGATGGGCTGGTATGTTGTTCCATTCCTTGCAGTCTCTCTCCCACCACATATGCCAAATGGGAAGTAGAAACTGGATATACCACATGAATCATTTTCCTGCCAGTTGTAAGATTAAAGGATGTCAAAATATTTACCTGGATGATCAGTCTGGAGCAACCATTTGATTAGCTTACAGTTTAGCCACAGGTTGGAGTTTGAAATGGTTGTGTTGATTGACTTTTTTTTTTTCTTTGTTATTGGTGTGTTGTGAGTGTGTGTAAGAAAAGGAGAGACTCAGAGAGAGAGAATTGAAACGAATTTAGGTTTGAATAGGACTTTTTTGTTTTAATTTCAAACATTTTCTTTTCCATGAAGTATCATCAGAATTCAGGTCATCATCTGCCTTGTGCATGTGGAATTGTAAATAGTGTGATATTCTCTCCTCGCTTTCTTCCTCTGTATTTCTCTTTCACTACCTCTGTGTCTATCATTCTATCATTCTCTGTCTGCAACAGCCCTGATGTGGCCCTTTGCGGTCAGCTGGGCTATAAGCAACATTATCTCTTCTCTGTCTGCTTCTCCCTTCTGCTCTCGCAGACTTCTTGGATGATGCATCATACTGGATCCCTGCAGGGAAAAGACATGGTTTGTTTGAAAATCATTTGTACCAGCCTATACAATAATAAACAGCAAATGAAGAGTGTTGTCATGAGTAGTGTGTGGGAGGATAGGTATGTGTCGGCGGCAGAGGCATGAAAATAATACATGGACTTCTTTGAAATGAAAAAGCAGTGGCCATGATCAGGTGTTCATGTTGACATTATTTGTATGTTCAGTGTCTTTGAAAACAGTAATCTAATCCATATTAAAACAAACCTAAAAGAAAAATTACTAAGGCACCAAATGAAAGAAACAAACAAATTATAAGCCAAACTCAACATGTTCAACCTCTTTTGTCTTCTTCAGGCAAACAACACTCAAGACAGTGAAAACCAAGAACGAACAGTCGGTCAGTTATCTCCTCTAAGTGGGCACACACAAAATTTGAGGAGATAACAGACTCTGTTCATTGTTCATTTTCACTGTCTTGAATGTTGTTTGTCTTGCCTTAAGAAGACCAAAAAGATTGAAACGCGTTGTGTTTGTCTTCTAATTTGTTTCCTTTGTTCAGCAGCATAGTAATTTTTCTTTTCAAGTTTGTTTCAATTCCCACCTTCTGTCACCTTGCTTTAAAACTAATCCTATTAGTTTGAACAGTTGAAACACACACAAACTCATGCATGCACACATGCATGTATGTGATATACGCATGCCCACATGCATGCACATATACACACATGCACACACACTCACACATACATACAAAGATGTGAAAACACACACTCATACTTCAGCAGTTGACAAGTCTCAAACTCAATCCATCCTTCCCTGTTATTCTAATCACTCTATAACTGCAGTTGGCTCACATATAACAGTACATTGAGAATGATCTATGTATCCAATCTGATCAAAATATGTGACATTGAAAACTTTATCCAACATTACAAGAGATGCAATTTCTGCATGTTTGGGTGAGTGATTCTGTGGCCTTTCCCAGGAATCCATATTAAACTCTGTCTTTATGCAGAGTTTCTGGCCACATGAAGGGCTTTTCGCTTTTTCATAGATGAAACCACATGTCTGGAAATGCGAGAAACCCATGGATGAGACCAAGAAAAAATTAGAACGGGGTTGCCTTAGGCCTCCTGGCAGGGTCAAGGGGCAGAGTCAGGGGCCAGGGGGCGAACCTCCTACAGCTGAAAGCTTCCTACACCTTTGATAGGTATTAGTTTCGGACAGTATCACTCTGACCTTTTAGGGGAAATTGTCTAGCCAGTGACGTTGACCAAGTCCAGAAACATGCCAGGTATAGTCTGGTGGCCTAGAGCATGTCAACATGATTTGGGAAGCAATTCAAAGAGATAAGGCAGAGAAAAGGGACTCCATCTTGCAAATGTGTATTGATCAGTTCTGCACAAAATGATCCAACTACCTGTTCAGATGTACCATGTCCCAAGAAACACTGACAAATGCTAAGGAAGTATTTTCATGACTTATTAATGAGGAAGGAAAGATCGGGGAAGGAAGGATTTTGTTTAGAGTCCTGTCACACATATAAATAATTGTACACATTAGATAGAAACAATATTCACAATGTCATACAAAAACGAAAGTGGGGGAAAGAGGGATTTAGGTAGGAGAGGAGAGGAATAGCTGGATAGTGTGCAGGAGGAAAAATTATAGATAATGAGGAATCAAAGATGAACATCTTTGGTGATCTAAAGAACAATTAAAAGATATAACTTAATGGACTTTGCAAAAGGTCAGTCGTTAATTTATCAAGAGAATCATCTGACAACAAATCCAGATTGTCAACAACAGAAGCATTCCTAGCGTCTGAAGATTACTGTATGAAAGGTCTCATTCAAAACTCAGTCAAAAATTACATGATGTACAGTAACAGCACCACAGCATACAGCTGAAGATATTTCGGCAATATTTGGTCCGAGAAGAATAACTTAAAAGTGTGAAAATCATACTTGGAAATAGGTCTGTAACTTAATGAGGTTTTTCACAAAGGAATTCACAACAACTGGATCAGTCAGGGAACTGGCAATTGTTTGTGCAGTTTATCCAGTAATGTTTGTGTTAGCAGTGGAGGTCATCTTAAAAGCAACATTGAGCTGTTCAGGTTCAGTAGCCCTCGGAAAAGATTTCATGGATGACACAACCGCCCTTTCACCCAAGAAGACAAAACACAACATAATGAAGTAGCTGGATGAGTTGCTTGCTTCATCACAGATGAACAGCAAACCGAAGAAATCACAGTCTCTCAGAATTAAGCTAACTTCATCCAGAATGACTTCCGAACTGAGGAAATTAGAGAGTCCCTCTCTGTCAAAGGGAAAAGTAGCTGAAACAATTCCATTAGGTGTAACCAACGAAGTTATTTCAATAATGACAGAAGAACTTATAAAAAATCTTGGAAGGTGTTATGCTGACTCCTTGAAAGACACGATGAGGGGAAGCTTAATGAAAATAGACTAGTGTGGCCTCCCTGGCAAATGCAATGTGTGATGCCTGCGGTTCATGGTAATCCCAAAGCTCCTCTTGCCTCTACTAATATACAATATCAGCACTAGCACTCTGTAATCAATGGAGGCCAAAACCGACAGATACACAAGGAGATGGTCTGGTGTCCACATGGTTTTACTGATGTTTCGCTTTACTGTCACTAAGTAAACTGAAGCTGTTTCTTTACTTTATCTTCAAAGAGTACAGAGTGGGAAAAGTGAGGATTTTTTAGCATGCTTGAGGACTCGAGAGATAAGATTGTGAGAACAAGCTAAAACACTGACAGAACGTTGAAAGTTCAGAAGGCAGTGGACACGACAAAGGAAAACCTCGAGAACCTGACACACAGAGAATGTAAATATCTATGTTCAAGACCACCCATCTTATTTTGCACGAAAACCCCCCTTTTCACAACAAATCACGTCCTTCTCATGTTGATTTTGGCCAAAATTAACACCTGTTTTAAAACATTAACACGCAAAAACCTCCAAAAATCGACGTAATCGTTACTTTAAAATAGGGGCTTACGTGCAAGATAAGATTTTGGTGATCGTGAACCCGTATATTTACCTTCTCTCCAAGGGCATAAAATCATTATAAAAAAGTGCAAAACTCTTCGCATCTGGCCACATTACTGATCACCCCTGGGTCTAACTTGAGACCCTATGACATAAAAATCTAATGGCAAACAGTCTGCCTTTCTACTTCCAGCACAATGAATAAATCAGAGCAAACAACTGGCTTTCCATCTTGGTTAGTTATTTTTACATCCAATGAATTTATAGGCCCATCAACTAATTCTTTAAATTGACTGTTTTCACCAAACGTGTTTAACTGATAGTCGCAAAACCCCAACCTAGTTGATGGCAGTGCTCTTAAAACTGTAGATGGATTGCCATTAAACAAATTGCGATTCGTCTTTAACTCTTGTAAATGAACAAACAGCATTGGGTTAATTAGAAAATCGGATGGTCTACTGCCCACATACTCAAAAAGGCCACTTTCTACGTACATATGTGTTTTAATATGATATGTTTCACCACTGCCATAAAAGCCTAAAATTCGAGCAAGGCTTCTAGGAAAAACGTACTCCCTTTTTTCTTCCAAGTTCTGGAAAATTCATAGTAATTATAAGATTTGCCTCATTAATTTTTAACTTGATGCCAAATTCGCTAAATACTTCTCTTAAAGAACAAAAGTTGTAGTAGCCATCACGTATTTTTAAATGTTTTAATAGATTTCCTTGTTCGTTTTTAACATCCACCCAGTTATTCTTAGCTCTTTCAAATATGTTAATCCATTTTACTTTAAAACCAATTTCTTTAAGGGCAATCCTACAACTCCCGCGCCAATTGTCAATTGGATACGTTAAGAACATTCGTTTGTTTTGCTTGGTTATATAGATGTACATCTTTTTTATAACTATTTAAAAAAACTATTTAAAAATGGAACCTTTTAAATATAACGAAAGTGCTACTTACAATGTAGGAGCGTTTTATAACCCCAAATCTTTGGACTTCAGTTTACTAACCATTGCAGTAGATAAATCATATGGCTTCAAAGTCAGACTTGTAAACCCACTAACTAAATATTTAAATCCGCCAATAAAGAGTGATAGAGTGCCATCAGCATGGTCATCCCGCCCTATGACGTTTTACCAGAATCAGTTAAATTTTGCCATTTACTGCGCAACTACTGGCTGTGGTGTTTCATATGCAAACCATTTAAACCATCCTAATCTTTTAGTAAAGTCAGTATATAACTTTCATGTTTATTACCAGTACAGACGAATACTAGCTGAACTACAAGTGCCCCTCCCTAACGACAACGCGTTTAATCCATTTAAAAACCTAATGAACACTAATGCATATGAAAGAATCCGCAACGAATTTAACATTAAACCCTCAACTAACTTTAGACAAAAGTTAGACCGCAATCATGGGTTAGGCACATTGTATTTGTGGGGTGCAAAAAGAGAATATAATTATGACTACTGGCCTGGCCACACCTCTTTTCAACCAAACAAACGAGTCCGATTGGGATCCATAGAACAAAAACATCCTAATGCTTGGGCAACATTTATCTTAGATGAAAGTGAAGGTCTAACAATGCCAGGAGTGCAAAGACTCAATGACTCCATACGGACATACGTTTGGTGTCTATTAGGAGCACAAGCACAGACCAAGTCTAGCATAGTAGATCAATCTACCGGCTTTGATGCTAGAAAACAATTTCTAGCTAATTTAGAAGATGCTATTAACTCGACTGTTGATTTGCTGCCAGCATACAAAGGTATCAAGACGTTCTTGCACATGCTAGGTCAAAGGTTGACTTTGTTGTAGGCTATGGATTATACATGCTACCCTCTGACCTTAGACTACAGATTGGCATGATACAGAATTATAACAATGAAATCCTCATAGCTGGAGACGATCAAAACTTAGGACACAATCAAGGCTTAAACACAAGGCCTGCTCCATCCATTTAAAAAAAAAATACTTTGACTTTGACTTTGAAGATACAAGATTCAGGTCCTTCCATAGGACCATGTTCAGGTTCTCAACTAAACTGATTGGCCTGGGTGGTTTGAGGATGGTGCCAATCAGATCACCTACTGAACAATTAAACTAGGCATTCTGGGTCGTACACTGAAGGTAGTGCTGCCCAGTGCTTGTCCAGTCTTCTCTTGAAGGCGTCTACCGATGGCGCTGTTACCACCTCATCCGGGAGGCTATTCCAGAGGTTCACAACTCTGTTTGCAAAGTAGTTGCCCCGTACGTTGAGACGATGCCTTGGTTTCAGAAGTTTCTGGGAGTTGCCTCTGGTGGATCTCAGTTCATTTGTGGCGACATGGAAGTCAGGGCGTGACACCTTGTAGAAGCCATGCAAGTACTTATAGACTTCAATTATGTCTCCCCCGCTTTCTCCTGTGTTCCAGGCATGGAAGCTTCAGCCGAAGTAGCCTTTCGGGGTACGGGAGGTCCTTCAGAGGGCCCAACATTTTGGTCGCCTCCTCTGGACGTTTTCCACTTCAGCGCAAAGGCCTTTTTGATTTTTCTCGTCTGGCTTCCACACACAGTGACCGTACTCAGAAGTGGCCTGACTAATCCCTTGAACAGCTGGACAAAAGTTACTGGTGTTAGGTAGTCGAATGCCTGCGAATGACTCCAACAATGCGGTTTGCCTTTGCTGTTGCCTGTGCCACGTGTTGCTTAAAAGAGAGCGCCTTGTCAATGGTCACCCCAAGATCTTTCTCTGCCTGTGTTTCTTTCAGTTTTACTCTAATTGAGTTGCTGTCTTTGTCTTTACTGTTCATGAAGTACTCCGTTTCTCTTTCATGGCCTAGTTTCAGGACGCAGCACTTCTCTGGATGGAATATCAGTTGCCATTTGTCAGACCATGCATCAGCTCGTCTAAGTCGTTCTGCATGGTTTCGTGGTTGTTCGGAACATCTACTCTTGTAAACAACTTCGTGTCGTCGGCGAACATCCTTACTTGGCTCTTCACGTTAGCAGGCAAATCGTTTATGTAGATCACAAAGAGGATGGGCCCCAGTACACTTCCTTGAGGAATGCCGCTGGTTACCTTGCCTTCCTGGGACATCACCTCCGTTGATCACTACTTGTTGTGTTCGGTTTGCAAGGAAGTCGCCAATCCATCGAAGAAGTTTACCCCTAATGCCACAAGCAGAGACCTTTTCCATGAGTCGACGATGAGGAACACTGTCAAACGCTTTTTGAAAGTCTGTGTAATAACGTCCACACTTCCCCCCTCGTCGACTGCTTCTGTCCATGAGTCCATGACCTCCAGTAGCTGCGTTATACATGACCGGCCCGAGACGAAACCATGTTGCTCACTAGTGACAATGTCGTTTTCTTCGAGGTGGCCCATCACTGCTCTTCTCACTAACTTTTCCATGACTTTGCAGACGACGCAAGTGAGGCTCACAGGTCTATAATTGTTGGGGGACATTTGCTGCCTTTCTTGAAAATGGGGCTCACATACGCCGTCTTCCATTCTAAAGGAAGTTCTCCAGTGTCTAGGGTGAGTCTGAACAGATGCGCTAGAGGCTCAGCCAGTTCATCAGCTGCTACCGAGAGGATCCTGGGCGATAGTCCATCGGGGCTGCTGCCTTTCTTGGTTGTAGACCAGCCAGCAGTTTCCTCACTCCGTCTACCATGATCGAGATGTCGTCCTTGGTCTCTCTGAAGTCGTACTCTGGCATCTCAGGAACGGGCCTGGATCTTCAGAAGTGAAAACACTCTTGAAAAAGTTGTTCAGAAGTTCAGCCTTCTCAGCATCAGACTTGGTTTTGCTGCCATCTTCTTTTTTCAATCCGGGATACTGCTCTTGCAAGATGTCTTTGACTTTGCGTATCTCCATACACCATTAGGATTTGTTGTTGCCTCTGACGCCAATTTCTTTTCCATGTTCTTCTGTGCCTTCCTGCATGCTTTTCTTGCTTTATTTCTGGCTTTCAAATAGTTCACATAGTCCTGGCCATTCCTTGTAGCAAGCCAGCGTCTGAACAGTTGTGAGTTGGTACTTCTTGCGGACTGATGCCAACGTTCCTCTGTCCATCCATGGGTTTCGTTGTCTGCCTGATGGGCGTGACATAGGTGTTGATGCTTAATTGCTTCGTATATTTTCTCCTTAATCTTTTCCCATGTTAGATTCGTAGATAGGTCTTTTAATTCCTTTTTCCATTCAACTTTCTGTTTGTATGTCTTTAAGTACAGCTTCATCAGTTTTACTGTAGCAAAATCTCGGAGACTGTGTATTCACAGCAGTTGTCGCACTGAGCGTAATAAACAAACAGAATGATCACTTTTCCCAAGTCCAGCTTCTGTACTAATGTCTTTGATCATATCCTCCTTATTTGTCAACACAAGATCTACTACACTGGGTTTTTCGCCTTCTCTAAAACGTTGATTTCTTTCTGGTGCTGGAACAGACATGCATCAGTGTAAGCCTGAAGGAATCGGGATGCCTCATGTAATTCATTGTTCCTGCACGACTCTGTATCCCAGTTGATGCTGGGGAGGTTGAAGTCTCCAATCATTAGCAGATTGTCTTTCTTCATATCAGCTGTGTTCCTGATGAGCTCAAAAAGTTCTCATTATTTTCAGATGTGCTGCCTGGTTTCTATATATCAGTCCAACTGTCAGTAATGTTCCATCACCTTGAGTACAATCTACAAATACATGCTCTGAGAATGTGCTATTGAGTCTATCATTTGGTGTTTGGGTTTCATTTCTTCCTTCACTAGAAGTGCTATTCCTCTCCCCTCATCTTCGGATTGTGAAAAACTTCATATCCTTCAATAGCTATTTCGCTTTCCGTACTTTAAATCTAGCTTGCTTGGGTTTCACTTCTGTTATGCCAACTATATCAGGTTGGTTTATCTCAATCAGTGCTCTCATTTCGTTTCGTTTGTTCATATATTGGTCAGCGTTTGTATAGATACATTTGCAATTTGGAAAATTAACAAAAGATGGGTCAGAAGATGAAGAAGTTTTGTTGTTATAAAGCAATACCTGGCTCTGAAGAAAGCGATCCAGTTATAAGCCCCCCACAGCCAGAAAGCAGTCCAGAACCAGAAAGCACACACCTGTTGATCTGCCTCGCATGACAGTCACACTAGCGAAAAGACAGCCCTTGTTGTATTTTTAACTTTTACTGGATTAGCCATACTTTATTTCACTAAAAATTAATCCAGCAGCTAACACTCCTAACGTCCACAGTGGTCAGCCATTATAACCAGCAACTTTGCCTATAGTAGACAAAACCCAACTAACAACACTGCCAATTATGCCAGGCAGAGCATCAAGCGCTTTGGCTGCTAACTTCTTAATAGGTTTGCTAGATGATGTAATTGTTTTCTAATCCAACTTTTACCAGGCTGAGGTGTTGGGGGCGCTACGGGCCCTGTTGGTGCACTGCCAGTTAAAGCATAAACGAGTGTAGGTAGCAAACCCAACAGCATGTTAATATGCAAAGCTATTGTACACCCCAGTTCTCTACCAGAATTCCTTATTCTTTCAGCTAGTCGTAGTGGTTTTCTAAATTATTTTGTTTATAGTTTTCCTTTATTTCTACTGCATGTTTTTGATGCTAGCTTGCCGCTCTGTTAGTAGACAGGCATTTCTAACCTGCTGCCGCTTTTCTATCATTAAATCCTGTTATATTCTGCTGTATTCTAACCTTTCATCTCTCCCATAAATTGTTATCATCTGCAATAGCCACTTTATTTTTTTCTTCGTTCTATCTCTCCTATCTAGCTCACCAAGGTATTTTGGCTAAATTGGTATGTTAGTGTTCCGCCCCTTATTGTCCGTAGAGGCAGCATTAAACCGCCATGATTTCACACTGGGCAATGGAGAATCACCAAATTGTTTTTTTAACTGTGTCTCCTCATCGTTAAAACCGTTTTCAATTTCCTGCTAGTATTCATCTGCTTCTTGAGCTAAATCTTTAAGAGGTAGGTTTTTTGTATTTAAGATTGTGTGGCAACTCTTGCCCAAAGTTTGTAAAAAAACTAACGCTCTGGCTCTAAGCGCTATGAAGGTTTAATTGTTCTGCCTTACATTATGGAGTTTTCGCCTAATTGTGTTTTAGTTTTAAAAAACTTGTTTGGGTTTTGCGTTAGAAGTAGCTTTTACACGGCCTCCTGCAGCCATTTTCTTATTACAAATGCCCACCAACTCCTCAAAATCGTTAGGATCAAGCACGCCTGTAGGCTCTTGCCCTATGCTTCTATAGAATGGATTGAATTCTTTCCTCGCATAGTTCTGGCGTTCCTAGGGAGTAAAGAACCCCTCCTTTCAAGCTCTCTTGCAATGAAGGGCACCAAGTTCTGTTTCATCTTCTTCTCCACCAACAGGATCAATCGCGTCATACTCATCCATATTTTTTATGTATATTCTTTTTTGTTTTATAAAAAAATGAACTCAATATGGTGTTGGTGACCTCGATCCATACAGACAAGAGAAGGAACCCCTGATGGCGTAAAAGGTATAAGGCAGACTGTAAATTTAAGTGTAAATACCCATCAACAGTTTCAAGGCCTGAAACAAACTATAATAGTCAAGTTCCCTGATCTTGGCGCTGGGCGAGTGTAAAAAGCCCGCACTGGCTAAACTATCATCTAATAATATTAAATTCGATAGATCCCTAATCTACGGTTTGTTGTCTAAATTGGGCAGAGCAAACGTTAAAACATATGGTAATCATACTGGAGGGTAGAGAAGTCTTTGAACTAAGCGAGGCAGACATTTTTTTGCCCTCTATATCCTGATCTATGGCTTTCCTAAAAAAGAAAGAAAAGAGAGAGTTTATCAGGAATACAAAAGCCCAAACGGCCACGAAGCACAGGCCCTTAAAGCAGAGGATGCAAAGGACGATGTTAAAATAGGCCAGTATCAAAGCATTTGGCAACAGATTCTGCTCCTCACTAGATTTTGAACTAATTAAATACGCATATTGCCTATATGACCAATGCGCACTAAAAGAAAAACTTAGCATATGAACGACATTTAATCCTAGCGATTCTGTATGTTGCTGCCCTGAAGACCCTTTAGCTAAATACACAGTCAGCGACATTTCACTTGAGTTTGATGTTGTTTCTAACCCCGAACTGGCCCAGAACAATCTTAACTCAGTATAAAAATAAACATGTACAGTTATTATGAAAGAGTATACACCCCACTACAGAAAATAGAAACAAGGCCGAGACACTCTTTGGAACATAACAGACTAAATCTATCACTGTAAGGTATCGCTTTCAAAGGAATTTTGTTCTTGTTCTGTGATGGCAGAGCGGTCACAGCAGAGAATGAGGAACAGACTGACTCCTTTTCATAGTAGAATCAGAAGCGTTTTATAATCCCAAAAATTGAGAAGGTCGACTGTGCAATAAATGGCAAGTCTGATTCAGTTGTATTCTGGTCCGCGGAACTCTTTTACCTCACCAACACAGATGAAGGAAATAAGAAAGTAGTTCGCTGGAGGTAGGCAAGAGGATCCTGCAGTTGATCGAGTATGACAGAAAACTTCGCCATTATGAAGTAAGACTCGAAGACTCCTTAATACTAAATATGGGCTGTGGTTGGATTATAGATCTACATTAGACAACAGATTGCTTTGGAATTGGAGAAAGGTTTAGGGCCAAGATGGTATAAAACTAAATATTCGCAATGAAAGCAGACGGAAACGCCCCAATAAAACAAATGCATGTTTTTATGGTTTGTGATGCCAGTTAAACATTGAAGAAAACATAGAGGCTAAAAGCCGTGGCTTATTAAAATGCAGAAGAAATAACCTATTAAAAAAAAAAAAAGATAACCAGATGGATAGCTTGATAAGATTATGCAAAAGATCCGCGACTGATCTCTTATTTGCGGGATTACAGGTGTGGGAAAAGCTGTCCCTTCGTACATTGATTTGTTACAAACAAATTTACAGGTTTCAGTTACGAGTACATTGTTA
This sequence comes from Conus ventricosus, assembly GCA_018398815.1. Lineage (NCBI taxonomy): Eukaryota > Metazoa > Mollusca > Gastropoda > Neogastropoda > Conidae > Conus > Conus ventricosus. The sequence continues at coordinate 57,115 of JAFLJL010009974.1, forward strand.
TATTTAATTTTTTGTTTGTTATTTTTTTTCTGCAACAACCATTAATCACAGACCAAGTCCTTACAAAGAAACGAAGTTATTTTGGACAGACGAGAATAACTTTCGTATAATGTGAGATCCTAGGCGACAAACAGAGCGACTGTCTTTAGAACATAACTAAAGGATAGTTTGAGGAACTGAAACCTACTGATTATTATTGATGACTGTTCAGCTGAACGAGACAGTGTTAAAAGAAGAAAAGCTCTGTCAAAGCTAGCCATTAGTGGGCGGCCACGCCTTGAGGTTTCTGTTGGCTCTTACCTCAAAATATACAATGCTGTCTAAAAGACTTTAGATTCGCGGTTAAAACGGATTGTATTATTTTTACACTAAGGACAAAGAAGTTTTTGAAGAATGTTTAAGTGAAAATTATATAATTAAGGACAAGAGATGAGTTAAACATTTAAAAAAAAATAAAAGAGCAGTTAGAAAAAATCTAAGCACGCTAAGCTAAGCTTGCCGTACTGACCCCCAGTTAAATCGTTTGTTTTATTATAATTTTAATATTAAAAAGAAATGTCTCCTGGGCCATAATCAAAAGCGCAGCTAGCTCCTCAAATGGCGTTGCAGCAGAGCTAAAAGACGCCCTAGCAGACACAACTGAGTTGATTTAATAGGAGTTGCCAGGAACAGGTTTATGGAATTAGATTAACAGATTACGGGGTTTACAACGAACAGAAATTGAAGACAAAAAACGACAGCAATATCCTACCCTAAAGAGGTAAGAAATTTAAGAGCTAACGTTTTGTGCAAACATGAATCAAACTTCATAAAGAGAGAATGCTTGGCGTTGCATCCTTAAATTGCTTGGAATTTAAAGTGTTGAACTACGCAGCCCCAATTGTATGACTTTGAAAGAAAAACAATTTTTAGACAAGGCCTTAAATGCAGGAGGCCCATTCTAGTTAGCCTAGTGTTCCAGGAACACAACAGAAATAAACAGATTGCAATAACAAGGCAGGGTTCTGAATATATGCTAACAGAGAAAGAAGTCCTTACTGAATTGGGGGTGACAACCGTCGGCTTAGAATATACCCCAACGCTAGCGTCGACAACCTATGCAAATAGCATAATGATTTTTCGCTTATTTATTACTCCGAAGGGCGATACTAGTATTTGCCAGAACATAACGATTATCAGAGGTATACCAAAACAGGCATTAAACTTGGATGCCCCTCTTAAGTCTCGTTATTGCAATTACTTAAAAACGGAGACGAAATAAACACCCTTGAAACATCTGCCAATGTTCCTGTGATGGATTGACAAAACCAAACTAAACAGTACTCGACTATAATCTTCATATTCAAGTATGTATGATTTTATGCGTTTTACTCTTTAATGAACTGCTGCCATAAGAATTAAAAAGAGAGATATGTACACGATTTAAATTAAAAAAAAAGATCGCTATTTAAAAAATGGAGGTTCAACAGTTTTTATGTTTGAGCAAATAACTGAACTCAGAAAGGAAATAGAAGCGACTAGGATACGTATAGGGCTACCAGCAAGAAGATATGCTAAAGCTTTAACTACTCTTCTTATGTAATACTGGCTCATAAGCTGTAGCTAGCGAAGAGTGCTGGGTTCAAGTGTTGCGTTTTAGCTACTGTGGTTGGAGCTCCAGCTCTTTTAGCAATAGGGGCCTTGGTGTTTAGGTTTAGGGCGCCATGGGTACTATGATTGTAAGTGCTGTTTTACAAAAATTAACTCCTAAATTTACAAAGCACACTGCCAGTGTCTAGCCCTAGCAACAGCAAAAAAACTATTTTGTTCATTAAGATTAAGAAAAAGCAAATCATTACAGGATGAAAACATTACGGACGAAGAATTTCAGAAGCTTATGGCCGATGGTGAGGATTATAGACGGCAAAAATTGAACTTCAAAAGGAGTGGGAAAGACTTTTACTTCACAACAGGTGCGGGACGGGGAACCAGTGGCCAAGCAGATACTGCGAAGGAAGTGGGGCGGGATCGGACACACCCTCGGGAAGCCGCATCCAGCACCACACCCAACCCCCTTGACCTGGAAACCCACAGGGAAAGAGAAAGGAGGCCGGCCTCGCAACAGCTGGAGGCGAGACGTGAGGCGGAGTTGAAACAACAAGGGACAAACGGGGACTGGAATTACCAGAACAGCCCAGAAACAGAGTGCGATGGCGAAGGGTCGTTGATGGCCTACACCGGGAGCGAGGGGCATAAATGAAATAATTTCAAAAACAGGTGACACGATGAAATTTTAAAACAGAACATGAAAAACAAACACATGATCGGTTTAAACCCAAAATAGGCCAATAAAAAATAAGTTTAGCAAAAAATAAATATTTTTTTTTTAACTCACTGTGTTTGGTGGGACAACTTGCAGTCTTCACGAACAAACGATCTTTTAGGGGCGGGGGCTTTTTAGAAGAGAGAGTCTCTCTTTAAATAATATACGGGAGGGGTTGTTTTCATGTTCTTTCAACTTCATATACATCTACGCTCCAATTGGATCTGTGCTCTGTTTAAACATCACCTTCTGCCTCTCCAGAGCAATACCAAATATCTTACTTTTGTCCAAAAGGCAGGAGTTTTGAGTCCCCTGCCTTTTTCAGTAATGCTAATTTTTTTTAATTGATGCGTTTACTGGTTTTTAAAGGGCCCGTTGCTTTAAATTCTTCATTTTCAGCACGTAAACTGGGCAATCTCCCCCCATTCTGTGGGGTTCTCTGTATTTCGAGGGGTCCATAATTTCTCTGTGAATTGATGGGTAAACGGGCGTTCAGCCAATTTTTTATTAAAGTTTTCTAGGGGGTTTGTTCGATGTTTGCCGGGGAATCCCTCTTTTAAGGGGAAACATGGGTTTTAAAAAGTGGTTTTACGAACCTTTAATCTTTTCCACATCACCTGGACATCCAGGTTACAAAAAGGGCCTCGCATGATATTTTGAAAAGCCCCAGCCACGCAGTTTGGCTTTTACCATTAAAGGTCAGCGTCTTTATTAAACCAGTAACAACAGAGCGAACTTAACTTTTTTCTTCAACTTGTCGGGAAGATACAGCAAGTCCTTTGGGGGTGCTTTTTGGGAACTGAGTTTAAAAATCTGGCCTTATTTTCTTTTTTGGGGGGGGCATAATTTGCCAAATTGCCTTTTTTTTTAAAAACCCGCCTTTCGCATCGTTTCAGCCATTTTGCATTTTACTCTTTTTTTAAATAGCATTTTTTCTTTCCAATACCTTTGGGGAAAAAATTTTTTACCTTTTTTAACTACTCTTATTACTTTTAAACTGTTTTTTTTAATTACTTTTAACAAATTTTAGATTGAATATCCGGGAAAAAAGATTGCACCCATAGCACCTTAATAAAAACATCTCTGCGTTTTCTGTCCTCGAGGTTCAAAAAAAGTCAGACATTCGGGCGGTGGCGATGTTTAAAAAACTTCTTTCCCGTCCAAAAAAATACTCATCATTGCGTCTAACGCTGAAAAAAAAAAATTTTTGGGCTCGCTGCCCTGTTCCTTTTAACTTTTATAATAAATCTAAGTAAGCAATTCTCTTTTTAAAAGCACCTTGCCTTAGCTAAATTTTCCCTTTTCCCTTGTTGACTTCCTTTCTTCACGACCCGCAATTAAAAACATAAAATTGCTTCCAGAAAAGGCTAAACATTAACAAAATCCCCCACCATAGAACCAACCCAGACCTTTTTTTATAAATCAATATTTCAGATTAATTTTTCAAAGTATTAAATTTTTTTGGGGGATTCCCTGTGTAACAAGAAAGTCTTTTGACGCAATCCCGCGAAATTTTACAACTATAGGCCTAACCTTAACAACATCTCAATGTCAAACCCTTTCCTAGGTCAGCCGGCCCATTTTTAACATGTTTTTTGCTAACACACTTAGCTTTACTAAGACCGTAATTCAGCAGAGTGGTAAAAACGTTGGAAAACTTTTTTTCACTCCCTTTTTATAATAAAAAAAAATTAAAAAAAATCATAATACGAAAAACTGTCTATGTTTTTTAATCAGATAATCTTTTGTTGTTAAAGCTAAAAAAAAGGTTGCAACTAGTTTTTGGCGAATCTTCTATCTTTTTCCCTGTTTGGCGTTTTTTATTTCCCAACATTTTGCAAGGGTTTTAATGCATAACACCAAACGATAGGCACTCAAATTAACCCCGTTAAACTCATGGTTTTAAAAGTATTTTTTATTTTTTTTTGTTAAAAAAGGATTGTGACGAACTATAAAGTGTGAGGAGCAAGCAGGGGTACTCAGCAGACCACTGCCTAAAGAAAGATTAAAAACTTTACTGCTTTGGAAAAATAGACATATTTAGGCACTGAACTTGTTGAACAGATTTCAGCAACTGTCTACATCAGACGTTGAGAAGTACTACGCTAGGTACGAAGCGCAGCTAGGTCAAAAAATGGTTAGATCGGTGGGGCAGACAATGATTAGTCTATATGCTAAGTTAGTAAGTACGATGGCGCCAGTTAATTCAGAAGAAGATTTAAAATATGACTTATCACAAGATCTGGTTTTAAACAATGTCCCTAGAAACTCTTGCATGACATGTATTACAGATTTGGGACATTTTTATGTCCATTCATCATGGGATAATTACTTTTAATCATATTAATTTTGATCATATTAAATTTAATCGAAAAAAAATGAGCGAGAAGACGCTGCAGGACAGTCCACAGGAGCAGAATGTATCCCAAGTAAGCCCGCAAGTGAATGTGCCACAAGTAAGTGCTCCGCAAGTGAATGTGCCACAAGTGAGTAATGTACTAAGTTTAAAAGTCCTGGGTGTGTTGCGGCCGGCCATAGACTAAGTTGAATGGCACAGACTGAGAAAAGCAAACCAATTAGCAAAACAAAAATGATGATAGTAAATACAACACACCACCAACAACAGCACAATTAACAACAACACAATTAACAACAACACAATCAAACGATAAGATGTATTATTATGTATGGGAGCTGCTGTTGTGGTGGGTTTTAGCATACAAATACCTAACCCATACCTAACAACAAAGTCACAAGCCCCCACAGTAAAAAAGAAGAACCAGCTTCTGCAAAAAAAGTACAACCTCCTGCTGTAGACCCATTTTCTATGGAATAGTTTTTTAATGAACTAGATAAAGTACAAGTTAAGAACTAGATAAGTACAAGTTAAGTTAGTTATAGAAAGTACTTTTTAAGTAAGTGCAAGTAAATTACAAGTTAAGTGCAAAAAAAAAAGTTTTAGTTTTAAGTACTAGTTAGGTTCTTAAGTAAGTACTAGTTAGGTTCTTAAGTTAAGTACTAGTTAGGTTTCTTAAGTCAAGTTAATCTTTCAAAGTTCTCCAATGCCCTACAGCATATGCAAACTCATGATTGACGTAAGTTCTCTTGTTATTGTTTAGAGACTAGTGATTTTTGTTAACAGCAGTTTGTGTTTACTTGATGAAGAGTAGAGCGCAGATTAACATTTGTGTGATAAAATACTTTGTTTTCAAAGAGAGCTTGCTTGTAGTTGTCGTGAGTTATATTTTTTTACAACTTCTTTACTTATGCCCTTAGCCTTCTTCATTACAGAAGTCTGGCTAGCAACGCTGTACATCTTCGACCGCAAACCAACATATTCTTTGATAACTGTCCCATTAAGTTCATCCTTCATCTTTCCAATCACTTTCTTGTTCGCAGTTGAATGTAAAGGACTGTCTTTAGGATAGTCGCATGTGTCGTACCACCCATCAACTCCTTTAGCTACTTCTGTTTCTAAGTCTTTGTAGAAGTCTTCTGTGGGGACGTCTAGAATAAAAGAGTCAGTGTCTGTGTAAAGGACTCTTGCTTCTGGGTACAGCGGTTTAAAGTAGTCATACAGAAATTCTAACATCAATAACTTTGACAACTCTAATACGGTAAAGCCGATAAACACCGGCTTTGTCCAACTTAACATCCTTTTCTTCATCATAATGCCAACCAGGCTGTCGTTAAATCTTCTAAAGTCTTGATAGTTGGGTTTAGAGGCCAACTTAATTGCTTGGTTTTCTTTTGTAACTAATTTCACATCTTTGCGTTTGTGTGGATTCTCCATAGTTTTGCCAAAACAGCTGTTGTTCATCAGTTTAAAGAAGTCTGTTTCTGAAGCGTCAGTGGCTTGGGTTCTAAGATCAGTATTCTTCTTGATGTATGGCCTCATAAAGGGCTCTTGATCACAGATAATTATTCTGTGAACAGCTCTTAGTTTCAGTCCGTGCTTTAAGTAAAACTGTAGGAGTCTGTAATGGCACACATATTTAGTTTTATGCTAAGATTAGGCACAAGTTTAGGAGGTTCGATGGGGCTCATCTTTAATCTTTCTGCGGCTAGGGGGTAATCGTTGTGGAGATCGTGTAATTCTTTAGGATATTCTAAGTCTACTTCCAAGATTAGCCCTATTGGATTATCAGGCGGAAGCTCTGACAACATTCCTAACACAATATTAACATCATGAGGGTCCTTTTATCATTGTAAAGTTTCTCAGGGAAGCGGTTGACTCAGGCCCATCCAACGATTGTTGGCGTCTAAGTACTTAATTTTGGAGGGTTTTTATGGGATCATAATCGTCAAAAACTTGTTTTGGGCTTTGCGAAAGGTGTAAGGCCATGCTTCCTCCCCTCAGCCCATCTTCAACATCTAAGGGGGTGATGAGAAATTAAGTCAACTCGATGTTTGAGACTTAAAAGAAGCGCCCCCCAAGAAAACCCTGGGCAGAGATGTAATGTGTTTTGATCTAAGCAAAGGTTTCATCATTAGTCTGTATTTCTGAAAGACGCCCTGCAATAAACACACGCAGCCAAAAAAAAATTTTGTCATGAAAATTTAACCCTCGTTCACCCTAGTTCTGCCCGGGGCTTTGAAAATTTTCAAGCCCCAATCAGTTTATTTTTTTTGCCTCAAGACTAGAAAAAAACGCCTTTGGGGGAAGGACCCCTTCTAAAACCGTCCCACGAGTTCATGTTTCAAAAGAAAACTCCTATCCCCACTAAAGTTTTGGAAAATATTGTTAGGGGATTGGAAAGTCTTGTAGAGATCCCGCAACTTATCTAAACTTTCCATCAGAGCTGGGCAGGCATAAAAGGAAACATCAAAGTAAAAGCATGTATTTTTCTGAAGACGGCAATGCGGGAACCCCTTATATTCAAAAACCAGCTTCATGATGAAATAAAAACGTAGCCCAAAAGTTATGAAAGAAATAGGCAGTTTCCTTCTTTAGGGTCAACTTAATAAATTACACTTGTTTGTTGTGCAGCTCCTCTAATTTTTCCTAATTGCGGGGTCTTTTACTGTCACCTTTACGTTGGTTTTTAGCTCTAAGCCGCAAACCCACATTTTGGGTAATGACATAACGTTCTTGGCCCTTTCAGAATCATAACAAGTCTAAAAGGTTCAGTTCATTGGAAACTTTTGCAATTTTTCATCTGCTCTAAAAATCTACTGCTGCGTCGGAGTCTCTGTAAATCTCAGTGTTGTTTGTGCCCCACCGACCTAACAACAATAAACGCATAAGAACGATCTGAGGGGGGTTTAAAAAGGTTGTTTTTTTTTTCTGCGTTGTGGACCATAGAAATGGGGTAAGAGCTTCAAAGCAGAGAACCACGTCCGGGCTCATCGCATTTTGCGACATTTTTAAAAACTAACTTAGACCCTGGTTTAGGGTGAAGTTGGGTTTTCCCCAAGTCAAAAAAACTTTTACAATGTTTCTTAGACTGGCCGCTTCTATAGTAGGGATTCTGATAAAACACCTTCACAAAGCCCTTGTTTTAAAATTTTCTTTTTAGTATAAGCCTAATCGCTATTTTTTCTTAAAAACATATTGACTCTTTAAAAACCGCTCAAAAAAACAAGTCACAGATCTTAAGTGATTCGCCAAAGTGGGAGCTTTTTTTGGAGAAACCTTAGAGGCACAATTGTCTCACAAAAACCATGTTATACGTTTCCCAGTGTTTGGGTTTGTTTTCTCTTCAAACTGAGATAACTTTCTATACCACTGGAAAGGTATTACAAATTTCAGCCTTGCTTATATTGTTCATATTAGATACTCTGTTTGCAGATTTTTAACAGAAATAAATCCTAAAACCACCCATAAAAAATTTGTCAGAATTTATGAATGTTAAGATTCCCCTTTTTTTAACTCAACTCTCTTGGAAGAAAAGGTAAGAAACCCAAACTATGGATAGAACTTTGTTTTTCCAATCTTTTTCAAGGACTGTCCCTTCAGACCAGCCAACCCCCTTAACTTTGCCTCCTCACTTGCATGGTTTAAACGGGGTAAGCATGAATCACCCATTAAGAATTAAGGTCGCGATAGCAATAACTTCTTTCTGTTTTTTTGAAACCCAGACTTCCATGTACTACATCGGGCGTTAAAACAATCAGAACGCCAACACCTTTTACGGCGGCCCATCTGAAAAAAACTCTGGATTTTAGAGATAGCAGTGTCCCCCTTTCATGAACTTTGTAGGTTTAAAAATATCCTTTTCACTTCACAAAAGTATGCTTAATTGTTTGCACTATCAAATTTTCTTCCAGATATATTTTTCCCCCACCCTCGAATTTTTACTTGGGGTCGTCTTTTTAAAAAGCCAAATTTTACATAAATTAAAAAAAAAATTAAAAAGTAAGTAAACACCTTTTATTCTTCACCCAAAGCTTGCAATGCTAAAGACACTTTTAACCTTACAATAACACCTCTAATATTTAAGCTTTTTCTAATCACTACAGTCAATGTTCACACTTTAATTGCTTCGCAAAAAATTCCATGATCTTTATTTTAAGTTTTCATCATTCTCAAAACCAAATTCCTAAAATCAATGTTTAGTACTTTCATTTTTTCGTCAAAAAGTTCATTACAATCTTTAAACGTTCACTGATTTTTGACAGCCATTTTAATCTAAAATAAATTAAAAAAATAATTTAAATTCGCTATTATTCATATCTTTTTAATCGTAAAACCGATCTTCTTTAAATGAAAGCTACTCCTTTGGCTAGCAAAAAAATTTAATTAAATCTTCGGAGCCATATTATCAACTAAAAGGGAAACAACTTTATAACGGTTGGGGCCCAAAAACTGGTATTTTTCTGAAAGCGTGCTTACGCTTCCGATAAATTAGGCCTCAAAAAGATCGTAATTTAAATTTTCAAACCGCCTTTTAACTCTTCTCTTCAACCTCCCCTCCCCAAACCAACTCGTAAAGTAAAATAAGCTCTGTAGCTTCTTTTGGCCTTCATTTTTTTAAACCAGATTTAAAAAACATAAATTAAAAAAAAAAAGTAAACATTTCTCTTGTTTTTTCGCAAGAATCAGAAGAAATTATATGTGTGTGCGTGTTTGGGGTTGGGGGGGGTGGGGTGTGGTGTGGGGCGGGGTGGGCGGAGGGTGGGGTGGGTTGGGGGTGGAGGGGGCGTGAGTGGGGGGGGGTGGGGTGTGGGCGGGGGGGTGTTTTCGGAGTGGGTGGGGGGGGGGTCTTTCTAATGTCAAGGCAAAACACCCAGCCGCACATTCGGGATTTTTTAGCCCTGTTTAGGGCCTTTCTATTCGAGGCAAAATCTACCGACGCGCGACACAGTTCTGGTGTATTTTTAGCCCGTTGAGGACCTTTCTATGTCCGGGCAAAATTTTACCACGGCGACACAGTTCTGGGATTTTTAGCCTTAGGCGGAGCAGCTTCTCGGCCATATTTTTTTTTTCACAGCAACTAGCCAAAGGCCGGGTTTTAAACCCCTCTGCCAACGTTATTTTGCTTAATTTTAAAATGAGCTTTTTTTTTCTCATACAAGCCGTGAATTTTAAATTCCCGCTTGTGAAACTTTAGATAGTAGAAAAAACAAAATGTAATTCCATCATTTTTTTACACAGCCGGGTTTTAACAAATTTCATTTTTAAATAATTTTCCCAAAACGCTTTTAGATTAGATTTTTTAAAAAAAAGTTTTGTTTTTTCAACAAAAGGCCTAAAAACAAAGATTTTAGAGATTTTACGATTCCCGCTTGACCAAAACGGCTTTTAGTAAAACAGCGTAATTTTTAGTTATTTTTTTTCAGCCTCATAAAAAACCTTCTCAACGGCTCATCAACAAGTTTCTCTACAAAACAAATTTCATAAAAAAAACACCAGTTCACTTACGTATTTCCCCTTTTTCCCTTTCTTCGTTTTCCAAAATATTTTGCTCTCTTTTTTGCCGGGGGGGTTTTAGCAAGCTCGCCACGTTCTAATTTTTCAAGATACAAAAACAATTTTCCCATAATACTTTTTGTATTTCTATATTATTTTTTTTTTTATCACCAAAAAAAGCAAAAGCTCAGTTTGGCTTTTTTGAGAACTAACATTCATTGCAGTCTCTTGTGAAGACGAACCAGCTTCCAGGTTTGACTCTGCCATTTTTTGTCAGTGCAGCGCTAACACACGTCTTGACTCGTAGGCAGCCCGCTCAAGAATGAGGAAGCTCGGCGTCCCCGCAGAAATGATGTCATACCCCCTGTCAATTGGTTGAACGTGCACACGTGACAGCTCAGCCCACCACGTGATGATTAATAATGCAGTATTAGCTGCAGGCCTCCTGTGCGTGGGCGGGGCTGGAGCAGCCCGTTGTCATGACAGTAGCGTCAATTTTATCGATTTCGCAGCGTTCGATGAACAAAGGCAGCACATGCTGTCGCGGGCAACAATGCATACCAATATGATTGGAGCCAGTCTGGGGTAGGACTGTCAAGCCATATAAATGTTAAAATGTTTAGTTTGACTTTATGTCCCTGGAGAGAATGTAAATATGCGGGTTCACGATCACCAAATCTTATCTTGCACGTAAGCCCCCCATTTTGAAATAACGATTACGTCGATTTTTGGCGGTTTTGCATGTTAATTTTGTTTAAAAACAGGTGTTAATTTTGGCCAAAATCAACATGAGAAGGACGTGATTTGTATGTGAAAAGGGGGGTTTTCGTGCAAAATAAGATGGGTGGTCTTGACATAGATATTTACATTCTCTCACACACATATTGACAGGCAGGGACTGGAACGAAACAAAAAAAGGTGAAGTGGTAGTCAATGGCTAAGAGGAAAGCAAAGATAGTTATGATAACAAAACAGTCAAAGAAAGAAGAGCATGTCAAAAGAATCCACAAAGCAGTCCAGCCAGGCCAACAGATGCTGCATGGGTTTACACTCCAAAAAGTATCAACTGGAATAATGTTCACAAAATTCCACATTGGTGAGTCTTCAGGGTGCCCATGCAGTACAGCCCCAATGACAGTGGAAAAGCAGGACTGTCCCACATCATAAAAAGCTAAGAGCAGAGACCTGGCCTGCTGTCACATTGACAAGGGAAAAGCTTTATGGATCTCTGGAGGCAGCCGCCGCACAGCAGCCTTTGTCTGGGGTTCCTGTCTGAGTGTTCGAATAAGAAGAAAAGAACACGAAAATGTAGCATATGACCTCTCATAAGATCAGCTTTATTCTAGATCTGAAAGTCATCTCTTGCCCACGAATGTTGACAGTTTAAGGAACAAAATGAACGAACTGGAAATAATTGCGGCTGATTTAGATATGGATTGTCATTACAGAATTAAATTCTAAAGCTAACAGAGATTCATTTGACTATCAACCTGTCCTAAATTATATTCTTTTTATTCAAATACTTTTGGACGAGGAGTTGGTATGTTACAAAAAAAAATCCCTCAACGTTTGTAAATTGTGAAACTGGAAAAGCTATTCAAACCATCTGTTTTCTGTGACATAGTTCTTGAAGATGAAAACATTCATCTTGGAATTATTTACCGTTCCCCAAACTGTTCATTTGAAGAAAATAACAATCTAAACATTGCGGTTAGTACATTCTTTAGTGATGAATCAATGAAAGGAACTAAAATCCTGGTCGGTGATTTTAATCACCCTGAGATTAACTGGCAAGAAGAGAAGAAGTTTGTTCTTGTGGTCCTGAACATCCTGCTACTAAATTTTTAAAAACTACACAGACAGCTATGCTGTTCAGTTGGTTTCTGAACCAACTCACTTTAGAGCTTTACAAAGACCAAGTACTATTAATCTGATCTTGTGTTCAGATCCAAACAAAATTGAAGATATTGATCACCATTCTCCAATTGGCAAGAGTCATCAGTCTGCAATTTCTTCCAGCATAGATCTTGATGGGGGAAATCAATGAAAGTAAATCTAAATGGAAATTTTACTTTATGGATAAAGGAAACTTTGAAGCTATGAGAGAGGAATTAAGGGGAATAGACTGGGATTCACTATTACTTAATAAAACTGTACAGGAGATTTGGACTCTAATTACTAGTAAACTTCTCCAGACTCAAGACAAGCACATTCCTTCCAAAGAATTCTTTTCTGGTCCTGGATTCAGTCAAGAAAAGACAGTCCCATTTACAGTTCTTGACAAGATCAGAACCAAAAGACAGGCTCACAAATGGTATAAGAGTTTCAGAACACAAGCTAACTACAACGCTTACGCAAGAGCCAGAAATCAATCTAAATGGGCTACAGATAAGTCTGTAAAAGAAAAAGAAAGAAAATTAGCCAGTTATTTTAAAGCAAATCCTAAAGCATTTTTCAATTATGTTTGATTCAAAGACTAAACCTAAAGAACCTATTGGTAACCTAATGACCCCTAATGGTGAATTAATTACAATGGATAAAGGGAAGGCTAATGTCTTAGATAACTTCTTTACTAGTGTGTTTACAGATGAAGATGAAGAGAACATTCCTGATTTTCCAAATAACACAGATATAAAACTATTTTCTGCTTCAATTTCTGAAAAGAATTTGAAAGAAAGACTGTCCAAACTAAATATTAATAAAGCTGCTGGTCCTGACAAGAGTCATACAAGACCATTAAGAGAATTGAGTGATGTTTGGGCTTTTCCTTTAAGAGTGCTATTTGATAAGACACTACAGTGTAGTAAGTTGCCTACAGAATGGAAGGTAGCTGAGGTAAAACCAATATTTTAAAAAGTTGATAAAATAATGTCCAGGTTGGAGTTTGACAGGTTGGATCAAGTATTCTGTGAGTGTGGGGGTGGGGGTGGGGGGGGGGGGGCTTCCCCTTTAGCTCAAGATTAAAAAGTCCTACCCTGTGAGCACAAGAGATGGTTTGTTCACTATGGGGTCCTTCCCCAGGGCTAAGGCTCTTGATCGCACAATGCTCCTGCCATAGGACATCTAGGGTTTTTCAGTGGAGACTTCAGTAGTATGCAAAGTTTTTGAGGGTGTACTTAGAGATTGCTAAATTCTCATCTAATAGATAATGGTTTGCTCTCAGACTGTCAGTATGGTTTTAACCCCTGGAAGATCCTGTGTTTCACAGCTGCTTTCAACCTTAAATGATTGGATGGTAAACCTGGATGAAAAACATACCAGCTGATGCAGTTTATTTAGACCTGCAGAAAGCCTTAATACCGTACCACATAAAAGACTAATAACTAAACTATAAGGCTATGGAATAGGTAGAGACATTACTCTCATTGATTACTGATTTTCTAAGTAGTAGACAACAATATGTTAAAGTTGGGAATCAAGTTTCTGAGCTTGGGAAAGTTACTAGTGGGGTACCCCTAGGTAGTGTCCGGGGACCCACCTGTTTATTTCCTACATAAATGATATGCCTGATATTGTTAGTAGTTTTGTCAAATCTTTGCGGACAATACAAAATTTTACACCCACATTGAGTCATTGATAATTCCACTGAATTACAGAAGAGTTTGATGAACCTGTTGCATGGACAAATGCCTGGCAGATTAAATTTAACAATACAAAGTGTAAAGTTCTTCATGCAGGTAAAAATAACCCTAGGTATGATTATTATATGGAAGGTGTATTGCTTGAAGAGACTAATGCTGAAAAAAAAGATCTAGGCGTGATAATAGACCCTGATGTATCATTTGATAACTTCCCAGTGAGTGGCAACCTGCCGTTGGTTGGGGAGCTTGCGTGTCTCTTTGACCCGGAGAGCTATGCTGGCGGGAGATTCGTCTCCTGGTAGGGCCACCCAAGCCAGACAGGTCAAAGGGTAGAGACCAGACAAAGACACTCAACTGGCCCTCCAGGTTGGGGGTTTGAATTGGGCTAACAACCCGGTCCTAGAAAACAAACGTTGTTACAGAACCGCAATGACATTTCTGAAAATAACATGGTTGGGGAAGAGTTCTCTCTAGCAGAGCCCTTTGACGCGAGCTGGTGAAAGCCTTCAGGAAGCCAGTTTGTTGTTGTTGTTGTTGTCGTACCCTGGCTAAAAGACTCCAGGGATCATCCGAACAGCCGAAGCAATTGAACACTATGGCACAAATGCATCAGCTGGGATAAAGAACATTACGTGTGTAAACCGTTTTTGATTACCCCGCCACATGGGCAGCCACACTCCGACTTCGGGGATTTGGGAGACTGTGTTATGCTAGGAGCTTGTCACGACTGAAGACAATCCCCACATAACTATGCAGAGCATAACAACATTTTGATGTAGCCTTGGTGTTCTGGCCTATGTCAATTGGTCTGACACAGCCTTAAGCCAAGGCGTCAGGAAGCCAGTGCGCCGCCCAACTCTTCTGACGCCCCAAAGCAATACCAGGATAGGGACCTGGAACATCAGAACCCTATACGAGACTGGAAAAACAGCACAAGTGAGTAGTGAGATGCACAGGTACAACCTAAGATCCTTGGCCTGTGCGAGACTAGATGGACAGGAACAGGAAGAACAGGCTGACAAGTGGAGACACCATCATCTACTCTGGACGAGAAGAAGGCCAGCCACACACACGCACGGAGTAGCGCTGCTGATGACACCCGAGGCGACGCGAGCACTGCTGTCCTGGAACCAGTGTCACCAAGGATCCTCACTGCAAGATTCAATTAAAGGGCAGAAAACCACCATCTTACAGTGCTACGCCCCCACAAACGTAGCAGACCCAGAGGAAAAGGAGGAATTCTACAATCAACTCCAAACAGTCATGGATAGAGTGCCGAAGAGAGACCTTAAGATCCTCATGGGAGATCTCAATGCCAAAGTGGGAACGGACAACAAGGGCAGAGAGCAGATTATGGGCATACACGGAACAGGAATACAAAATGAAAATGGAGAACTGTTTGTGGAATTCTGTGCTTTCAACAACATGGTCATCGGAGGCACTGTTTTCCCAACACAAAAACATTCACAAGATGACTTGGAATTCACCTGATGGGAAGACCCAGAACCAAATCGACCACATTACCATCGGCAGAAAATGGCGCAGAAGTTTACATGACGTGAGAGTGAAACGAGGAGCAGACGCAGCATCAGACCACAACCATTGTCATAGCTGTGCTAAAGACCAAATTGAAAGCCTACAAAGACCAAGCAGGCCGACTATCACATAAGTACAATGTACACAGTCTGAAGGAGAGAGCAACAACAGAGGGGTTCAAACTGGAACTGAGAAACAGATTCAGCGTACTTGACCACTTGCTGAAGAAACAATCGAAGACCACTGGTGTGACCTGAGGGAGGTCTGGCAGACGACATGTACACAAGTGCTTGGAAAGAAGCGAAGAAAACACAAAGGTTGGCTGACAGCTGGAACATGGACCTCATCACAGAGCGGAAGCACCTAAAAGACCAGATCAACCAGACCCAAGACCAAGACCAAGACCACAAGCAAGAGTTACAGGCACACTACTGGGACGTCAACCGCCAAGTTAAGAAAAGTGCTAGACAAGACAAGAAACAATTCATCCATGAGCTCACAGAAGAGACAGAAACAGCGGCAGGACAGAGAAACATGAAAAGACTGTATGAGATTACCCGAACACTTTCTGGAAAGACCAGCAACCCCCGTCGCCCTGTCAAAGACAAGGAGGGAAACACCATCGCAGGAGAAGCTGAGCAGAGAGCAAGGTGGGCAGAGCACTTTAAAGAGACACTGATAGACCTGCACCCCCTTTCCCCCCAGCATTCACCACCAACCCAGCTTCTGGACATCAACACAGGCCCACCAACCAAGACGGAAGTTACCAAAGCCATCAAGTCACTGAAGTCAGGGAAAGCAACGGGTCCAGACGGAATTCCACCTGAAGCACTGAAAGCAGACATCCAGACGTCAACAGAGATGCTGCATCCACTCCTAAGCAAGATCTGGAGCAGGAACGAGTGCCAGAAGACTGGAAAAGAGGCCACCTGGTGAAGCTGCCGAAGAAAGGGGACCTGTCATCCTGTAAAAAACTGGAGAGGGATTATGCTGCTGTCCATCCCGGGGAAGGTGCTGACCAAAATCATGCTAGAGAGACTAAAGACCGCTCTAGACAAGATCCTCCGCCAAGAACAAGCTGGATTTCGCCAAGACAGATCATGCACAGACCAAATTGCCACATGAGAATTATCATCGAGCAGTCTCTGGAGTGGCAGACCCCCTTGTACGCAGTATTTGTAGATTTCCAGAAGGCATTTGACAGCATCGACAGAGATACCATCTGGAAACTCATGCACCACTATGGCTTCCCACCCAAGTTTGTTGCCATCATCCAGCAACTCTACGAGGATGCCACATGCCAGGTCGCCACGATGGGAAGCTAACGAAGCCCTTCACTGTACAAAAACCGGCGTCCGTCAGGGGGGTCTACTATCGCCAACAATTTTCCTGATGGTCGTTGACTGGATAATGCGGCAGTCTACAGACGCAAGAGGACAGGAATCCAGTGGACTTTCACCAAGCAACTGGAAGACCTGGACTTCGCCGACGACATCAGCCTTCTGTCCCACAAACAGCAAGACGCACAAGAGAAGCTGTGCCGGGTAGCAGAAGAAGCAGGAAAGACAGGCCCCCAAATCAACATAAAGAAAACAGAAGCCATGAGAGTCAACAACCAGCAACGAGACCCACTACGACTACAACAGGAAGACATCATTGAAGTTGACAAGTTTGTCTACCTCGGCAGTGTGGTCAGCAAAGAGGAGGTACAGATGAGGATATCAAGAGTCGCATCAATAAAGCCAAAGGGACACCTTTACTACGCTACGGCCTATCTGGAATTCCTCTGCCCTCTCACTCCATAACAAGATCAGAATCTTCAACTCAAATGTGAAACTGTCCTTTTGTATGGTTCTGAAACGTGGCGAACAACAAAGACAAACACCCACAAACTCCAAACATTTACAACAGATGTCTGCGAAACATTGTGAACATCAGATGGCCAGATGTTAATTGCCAACGCAGAACTGTGGAACAAGACCCAGCAAGTTCCAATAGAAATAGAAATCAGAAAACGGAAGTGGGGATGGATTGGCCACACCCTCAGAAAGTCTCCATCCTACACATCACAAGACAAGCCCTTGAATGGAACCCTCAGGGCAAAAGAAGAGTGGGAAGACCAAGACAGACATGGCGAAGGAGTACCGACGCGGAAGTGAAGGCCGCCGGAATGACGTGGGCCAAGCTGAAGAAGATCTCCCAAAACCGTGTCCGCTGGAAAGTGTGGTTTTCGGCCCTATGTTCCCCAGGGAATCAGAGGACTAAGTCAAGTATCATTTGATAAACACGTTAATAAAATCATTAAAGAGTGAATAGACTAGCAGGGATGCTAGCAGGCCATATTCAGTACAAAGATAGTGAAGTAATGGTTCCATAATACAAAACATTAGTCAGACCTGTTATTGAATATGGCAATGCTGTATGGACAACCAATTTGAAAAAAACACAGTAATCCCATCAAAGATATTCAGAGAAGATTTACAAAAAAAAGATTAGTGGTCTGCAAAAGTATTCATATGAACAAAGGCTTCAGTTTCTAAGGCATTAGCTAGTTTGGAATACAGGCACTTTAAGTGGCGACATGATTGAATACTTATTATATTACACATGGATTTTTGACATGTAAAACCACTGCACCGAAGAATTTCTGTTGAATACAGAAATCATGAACTAGAGGGCTCCCATTAAAACTTACTATTATTAATATATTTCTAGAACTTCTATAGCAGCAAACCTTTTCCAAAACAGAACTGTTTATCTACTGGGGAATTATATTGCCAGTCAATGCTGTTTGAAGCAGAAACTGTTTACTCTTTCTAAAAACCGTTCTTGTTATTCTCTGGTACACTTATGTTTAATATAACAAAATTGACTTGCATTGGTTCATCATTTTCAAAACCACGCATGTACTTTATAAAAGTGGCGAGGAATAAGACAAAATATTTCCGCTAAAAAGTTTTTAATAATCCACATTGGAGCAGGCTAATGCTGATAATGCCTTAAGATGCCACTGTTACGATGTGCATGCTAACCTGGTGAAATGTGGGGAAAGGAAATCAGATTGACTCTGTGAGTCTCTCTCTGTAAGGGGCAAGCATGTTGATTACGCCTCTTGGTTTTTATACAAAGCTGTGCTTTGGAGAAACATTCCACAGAGACAGACCCATGCACTTTTGGCTTAATAAGTATAGTCACCAGGTTGTAGGAAATACCATGCCTTCAGAGGCTCTGGCAAATCATTCTGCATGGTAAGAAGCTTACTCATCTGTAACACCTGTGTTATGTAGAGCTTAGGAGGGTGGTTTTTATGAACGGGATAGATGACTCAAATAAATGCACAGGCGAACATTCAGAATGGGAAAACAATCCAGTGATTGTCAGGAAGCGTGGTTCGAGAGCAGTTATCTTCTTCTTCTTCATATGTGGTCGATGTATCGATGTGTGTGTGACCTGATTACCCTCGAACCTGTGCCGTTGGGTGGGGGGGGTGGGGGGGGGGGGGGGGGGGGGGAGGGGGGGAGGGGGCGGGCTTCTGACACACTCTGACAGGTTGGATCAAGTATTCTGGAGCGGGGAGGGCTTCCCTTTAGCTCAAGATTAAAAAAGTCCTACCCTGTGAGCACAGAGATGGTTTGTTCACTATGGGTGTCCTTTCCCAGGGCTAAGAATTATAGCGCGGCTCTTGATCGCAAGATGCTCCTATCATAGGACATTTGGGAGTTTTCAGTGGAGATAACAATGTCACCTGTTATTCCGCACCATCTTGCCAGGAACATCGCCATTTGGTCCAGGACTGTTATTCGACCAGGGAAGCCTGACTTACGTCGCAAAGGAGTTGCAGCTGGATTTGGTTGAGCAGGAAACAAAAGTGAATTCCGTACAAAACGGTCTGACAATGCAACCGTAACAGTAATATTACAAAGCAAAGAAAATCCATCGGTGAAATCAAGCAAAGGGGGAAAAATGCATATGCAGAAATACAGTGTTTTACACCGCCAAAACAAGATCAATTCAAAGGTCTTGGTCAAATGCAATATGACAACACACACCACACACACACACACACACACACACACACGTGTTACAACAACACGGACAGAATCGAAAAGCTGTCAGGGAATCACAAAAGAAGCCTATCAAAAGTTTGTATGCATAAACACTTGCCAGCATCCCTAGTCCGAGTAAACAATGGTCAACACATTCACATGAAACGAGCATCAAAGAATGTGTTTATGGAGTGAACAAATAATTGTAGACTGTACAAAGAATGATATGAATTTTTGTTGTTCTCTTTTCTTGTTGTTGTTGTTGTTGTTGTTGGTGTTGTCCCATCTTCTGTGCCGCCTTAGTGGCATTGCACCCACTCCACTCATTCTGACTCCTGCCACAGCCACAGCCCGGCCCGGCCCGCCGCACCCCCGGCATTGACAATCCACAGGGAGCAGTTAATGTCAAATCGTCAAGAGGCAACCCACTGGAGGAGACACTGCACTGCTGCCAAGTCACTTTGGTGGTGTTCAGTGGCGCCGGTTCTGGTCCAACATACGCAGGACACTGCCTACTAGCCCGCTATTGACGGCAATAATTGCTTAGTCGCGGAGCCGGCGTGAGTGAGCTCTCCCTCCGAAAGGCGCCACCACGTCTGTCCAACGACAGCCCCATGAAATTGCCGATATCGGTGACCCCGACGGAATCAAACCTAGGCCATAGACGTGGAGAGAACATCGAAACTGAGGTCACCATGAGAGTGAGACATGAAGGGCCACAAAATTTGAGACTTCTTGTAATGCTGATCGATGAGAATGAGGATGATGAAGATAATGCTACAGATTTCCACTCCAGTCTGAGACTGCATGACAGGGCATATACTCTATGCATATTTTCATGATATATCCCAGCGTCAACCAGGCCGAGAAATACAGACACTTGCAAGTGTTGGTCAGGAAATTTGAGCAACACTTTCAGTGACGCATCTGCTAAGTGGACGAAGCTCGACCGTGTGGTCCCAGGACTTCCATGTTGGAGCCCATAGCAAATCTCAAACTTCTGGGAAGGAGCCGGTCAGGGCAGAAAAATCCACATTATGATGGGATGAACCACGACCTCCCGCTGAGAGTCCGTGACGTAACCACTTCCCACAAGGCGACTGGTATATAACTTGTTTTGTATTTATGGTTGTTTATTTGACAAAAGGATTTGCACATGCCAGCTTTCAGTGAGTCTTTGGTTGATCACGCGCGTATGGTAGTGAAGTTGTATTCTTTTGATGCTGTGTTGGATCCCATGCAATGCCGGTGGTGGCCAGCTACGGAGGTTGGGGGTGCTACCCTAGGTCAAGGATCTGGGGGTTAGGAGAGCTGTAACCAAAGGGAAAATGGATAGATCGCTGGGCAAATTCTCCAGCTGTGACACCATGAGAGGGGTGAGGATACAGGACATGAAAATCTGGTGTTGTTAGTGCTGGTACCTGGATGGGGAAATGAGGACTTGGAAAGGTAAAATGATGCTGGGAATTATCAGGGGCGCGCAAATTGCTGTAAAACCTGTAACGAGCGGGTGTTTTTTTCCAACAGGGACGTGGAGGAATTTCTTTTCTGGTGTATTCTGAAACGTCTAGGGAGTCTATTTGTTAACATGTGGTGTTATTTATTGTGGTTGTCCGAATTTACTGAAATTTGCATGGCGTTTTTCTTTTTGCATTAGCAAAGGAGGGGGGTGGGGGGGGGGGGAAGGGAGGATGGGAGTCGTTGTCAACGACAACTGAAGTAAATATTTGGGGCTTGGATGTCATTTTGCAGTATTAGGGAGGGGGCTGTGGCAGGTTAAAGCGTGAGATTCTTTTAGCTTCCCTTTGATTCTGCTGGCCACAGACAGGCATAATACATGGATCACTGATTTAGTTAGAGCACATCTGTGTATGGATAATTTGAATTTTAGGGAGAACTTTGTTTTTTAAGTAAAGTTGACTTGCCAGTCGGCTGTGTCTCTAAAACACTTGGGTTAAGGCGCAATTTCTTTGTACAAAGCTGGGCGGTAACACCTCTCGAAGTAGTGTCAGGTATTGTAATTGGAATTGGATTTTTACGTTTTACTGTTTAGATTTATAATTGTTTATCTAGTCCACCTTCCATGGTGGTTAAACTGTACATATTTTATTGTATGGGGTTTTTTGCATTGCTAACTGGTGTCGACACAAGCGAGGTTATTAGTACTCATGTGTACCTCTGGGGAGGGACTTTTTAACTGCGGGGCCCCTGACCACGGACCCCGGGACCCGCTATTTCGAGGTGAACCCGCTAAATAGATCAATCAGATTGATATCAGGAAATCAAAGTCATCAATAAACACGTTCTTTCAGAATGTAATATTATTTAATCTGTAGTTCATTTTGTATATTTTTCATAAATGGGAACACTGATCATTGATGAATAAATGAGACGTTTTTTTGTCGGAATATTAACAAATACCTTCAACCCCCCTGTCGGGAAATAAGTAAGTAAAAATAACAAATCGAATAAACAATACCCTCACCCCACATCTTTTTATCCAAGATCTGACCACGGTGGAAGCCTTGTAATCATAATTTATTCGGGCAGGATTAAGCTGCCAGCGCGCGATTATACCGACGAAGCGAAGTCCTACTGGTATGTGTTACGTGTCTCTGCATATTCTCTCTCTCGCTCTCTCTTCTCTCTCTCTATCTCTCTCTCCTCTCTCTCTCTTTGTGTTTGTTATGCAAATAATCTGTGTGTGTGTGTGTGTGTCAAAACTATACAATCAATTTATAAACCCAATCAGTAGTGTCAACAGGCAAAACCTTTTACCATATCTTTTAAAATTTTGAAAAAAATTATATTTCTTAATCGACAGTCTATGTTTATAACATATCGCCCAATAGGGGACTAGAACACCTGGCCCCTCCGATTTATTTGGGTCTGATGCTTACCTACGGAGAGTGGGAGAATACAAGTGTCAGCGGAGGTGACAGTGTGCTACGTCAACGGTATTTTTCGCAGTAACCAGCTGTTCGGTGCTGTCGGGAATGGTGCCCAAGGTTTGTTGTTTTTGGTGGGTGTTTATTTGAAGAGTGCGGTATGTACAAAGGTTAACATAGATTGCGTTCCTAGCTTCGAAATAAATAAATAAACTATTCTAAGTAATTGTATGAATTGATAAATATATTACAGTGTTAATATATATATCGTGTAAAATGATAAGGTAAATTTATTAGTAATGTTAAATAAGGTTGTGTGTGTATGCAAAAAGACATCTAATTTGGAGTGTGTTGTTTTAATGTTTTTTAATTCCATGGTTCGTGTTACGCAAAAACATGATTAAGCTGGGGTGTGGGCGGGGTTATGTTTTTAATCACTCGTTGATAGTTTTTGGTATGAATGTTTTGTTGAAGTAAAATTTAATTCATATATCATTTAATTGTTTGTTTTTTTTTTTTATTGGTTGAATTACTACGTACGTTTGTAAGCGTGAGTGTCTGGGGATTGTTTGATGGATGTTAAGAAGTGTGTGTACTCAAAATCATATATCTGAATCATCATCATCCGAAGGGGCCGGGAATTAGCTCTGTTGGTAGTAGCGCTCCGACTCGTGATCTGCGGTTGCGGGTTCGTTTTTCGTTTTAGGGGGATTTTTCCCTCGGAGTAACATTGGTTCTAGACTCCATTCTTGACTTGATGGTCGTGATATTGATTTGTTTCAACGTTTGCAGGCCCTTTTGCGGGGGCCTGTTTCGTTGGTCCGAGCTTACTGGCTTAAGTTTTACATGCGGGGGAATACATGTCCCTAACTTTAGTCTGTCACTTCTGCTCGGTATACTATCTTTTAGTTGTTTCCAGTGTTGGTAACACAATTGTATTTTGAAGCATTCTGTGAAGGGGCGGAGTCCACCGTGTCTGGCAATCTGTTCCTGCTGGAAGACACTCTGTGGGGTATATTAAATTTGTCTGATATGTTTTCTTGGTCTCTGCTTCTGCTGTTTCAAAGAATTCCCTAAGGTGCAGTGGTTGTAGTAAAGTCCCACTCCAGTCTTCGTATGTGGGACTTTAAACCGAGGTCGTGTGTGAACGAACGCACATCATCTTGCACCAACGTAACTTTCCCATCACCTAATTTCGGGTTTGTAAAGTGAAGGCAGTTTGGGCCGTTGGTATGGTTGACACGTCGACACTTAGCATGCTCTTCCCCGGATGAGGAGTATGGCTGCCATTTTGGCGGGATAGAATTTGGTTCTTTCACACATAACAAAACTCCACTGCCTGGGCTTTACAGGGAGTGTCGCAGGTAGTATAATGACATGGCAGTAAACTGAAAGATAGAAAGATAAGAAATCTTCTTCCTACGTTTGTCTGATTAGCAATTGGTTCATGGCCTAGGTCTTTTTGAGACTGTGCAATGACTTTTAATCAGGACCGGGGGGAATGGGGTAGTCACGACCACATGAAGAAGAAGAAGTAGATACTGTATCAATAATTACGGGTGTATCTTTTATATCGAAATGGAGAGTTATTTGATCATCAAACTCCATGTAGGTTAGAATATTCTCACGGTCTTATTTTAGATTTTTTGTCTGTTGATATATACTGGTTATCCACGAAACATAATGATTATCGTTCTGGTCCTGATCTTTATGGATAACCTTTTTTGAAACTTACGTTCTCTGTGATATTCATCACTATGATTTTTATGCGTCAGACATCTTTTGCATAATGTGAGCTGTCGTACGATGTTATTTCACTCCGTGGGTCCATTGCAAACGCGTGGAGACTGGATTGTCCGTAAAGTGTCATATATGTTCGTGAATTTATCTTGTGGTCTTTTATCAGTCTTTGAAATTTTTATAAGTACCTTCAGTTAAATTGTCTGCCTTAAGGCGCTTGTTGTGATGCGCTAGTTCTTAGTAGGGCACCTATTCGAATGGCATTGTATTTGCTTGTCGTCTTGATTGTTGGTTTTAATTAATCTAACTCACCTTTTTAGATCGGAGAAGGGGGCAGGATGGATAAGACGCTCACCTGCTGAATACTTCTTCAGTGACTGTCTAGCTTGTGGCTGGAGATATGTCGTCACCTGCTGAATCACAATCTTCAGTGAAGTCTGGCTTGCACTCAGCTCGTGTCACCCTTCTCCGCAGTTTGGACTGGTAAATGAGCGTCCAGTCTTTTGGATGAGACAGTTTAACCGTGTTTTTTGTCTGTTTTTGTATTTTTTGTCGAGTGAACAATAGCCTGAAATGAGACTCGAAATCGGAGTATATGTTTGACGGTCTAACTGCGGGCTTTAGACATTGTCTGAAAAATGTAAATGATTTTAATAGTGCCGTTGATAATAATGCTTTGATAAAATAAAAGTTGTTTGTTGTTTAAAATTAGTGTGTGTGTTTTAATCTTATTTTCAGTGATTTGTAATCCTTTCATTTTTTTTTCTATTTTCATAGTTGCTTTTGTAATTATGAGTTAGTGCGTGTGGTTAAGCGTTGCTTGCGTGGAGTTGCATGAGATGTGTACGTTTATTCGGCGCTGTGACCATTCATAAATGGTTTCATTACACCGCTAGCACATGTTGACAAGGGGTTTTGGACTTATTATGCGTGGTCACGGTTTTATCCTTGGGATGTCTTTAGCCGGAGCTGAATCGTTTGAAATGATGTGTTAAACCTGTATGGTACTTTTATTGTTTTTTACCTCCATTGATTTGTTTTATTCATTGTTATACCTCAAATGATTCGGGGGTGTTTGTTTCTGACAGCTTGCCACAATATGTTTTTTAAACTTGACTGGTGCATATGACTTAGTTTTCGATGGAGCTATCTGGCGCCGTGTTTGGCCGATGTTATGCGATTTTTTTTCCTGAGTGCGTTTAGTTAGCTTGAGAGAATTGAAAATAACCAGAAAAAAGTGTTGATAAGTAACAACAAAACAAAGGGTGATGTTTGTTTAGTTTGATCGGAGGGATAGAATGCGAACGAGGTACAGCGTCTTGGTGGCATCCACCTGATGTTAAAGACGAAGGCGTCCATTTCGATCAGCTTATTCATTTTACTTTAAAAGCGGTTTTAGTCTTCTTTTTTGTTTTTCGAGTAACACATAGATAAAATAAAGGTTTACAAAAATACCATTATGTAATAATTTTTTGTAATTAGAAATAAAACTGCCTTTATTTCCATTATCATTTCTATAATTTGACTGTAGTGGATGTTGTAATTGCAGAATCCTTGATAGTTTTGGCCTGTCATCGCACTATATTCGGACATGTCAAAATGTATTCAGAGGACACACTATACTTGTCGTTTTTATCAAAGATTATACAAGATTTTATAGTTCCACGTGCGGTTGTTACGTACTTGTATTCTATGTTAAGAAAAGTGTTGGGGCGATAGTCGTATCGATTGTTCTTTGTATTTCATCACCATTTAAAAAATACGACTCTTTTGATGAAAAGTATTTCAATTTAGTCGTTCTAAACACACGAGGTTGGTAATTAGGATTTTTAACTAGATGATGATATTCCCGATAGAGCCGGTTTTATTCTATTACTATATTAATAAGATGATGACTGGTTTATTTAAAGATGGTGTCGTCCTCTTCGTGGAAACATGCACTAAAATCTATTATGTATCCTTTGGGAGGTAAACGTTTTTGCCTCCCTAAAAACACTGGGTAAAACAGGTCAGGTGTTTATACGTCACTACAAGTCTTATATATACGTGCGAGGGTGGGGTCGACTTATTTGCACTCCAAAGGTGGCAATCGTTGACGTCGAAGCTATTGCAAACGACTATTGAAAGTAGCAAAAAAAGCTGGAGGATGAAATGCATCAACAAACGTGACGGATTCAGAAAAAGGGGAAGAGACCAGTGGCAGAAAAAAAACGGAACTGGGAAACTCCCTAATACATACAGCCCGAGACACCGGCTGAGAGTACTTTCGTTCTTCTCACCCACACAGTCTGCTGCTCACGCGGAGGATGCCCTCTTCTTCTATTGATCCAACAAGCCGTATGTGATGTGGGTCTACCTGTGTGTAATACGTCTGCAGCCTGGGTGGAAATGAAATAATGAAATGTTGGTGTGGCTTGACCAAAAAAAACAAAACAAAAACCAACAACAACACAAAAAGTTCTGTATTGTGGAGAAATATCAGTACTTGGGTCACGTTAAGGTGTTGATTTTGTTTACGAATGACCATTGTTAACTCGCTTTTTGCGTGAATGCATTTTCTACTCGTTTGTCATTTCTGTGCACCTGATGTGACCTTTGATGACTTACTTGATTTCTGTGACTTGGACTGTTTTAGGCAATTTATGTTACCTTGTATATAGCACATATCGTCTATTTATCGTGATCGATTATTTCAAATAATACCCAGGATTATGCGTATCCGTGTGTGTTAGATGATGACAGTGCTTTTTGGAACGTGGAATAAAAAAGGGCGGATCATTTCCACTGACGTCGCCGATGGAGAACTCGTTACGTGCTTCTGGTACAGAATATAGAAATAGTTTATGCGTGATAGGGAGGTTAAAGACTGATCTGCAGGCAATTTGTGTTGGCGCTGTTGTTTTACAACAATATGGAGGGGAAGCGTCGTTCTTGTTGAGACTGAAAAAGAAAACGGAGAGATCTAAAAAAATGCGGAGCCTTATCTGAAAGTTGTGTTTGAGACTCTGGACCCAGAAACTTCTCATCGGTGGTTAAGGCGTTACCATCGAGCGTAAACTTTACCCCCGACACTTTTTCTTGGTGGTTGATGAGAGCTGCAGCTTCAGCTTGGGGGACTATACCAAAACGCCCGTGTTTGGCGCGTTGGTGGGCCACAAAGGTTTTCGAGCGGCGGGATGGATATTCAGTGTTAATTAATTTTTGTTTTTCTTTTGCTTTGTTTGTGCCTAAAACATCAAGAACTTTTTTTTATTATTGCGAGGTGTTTTGAATGAACTAATTCTTTTTTTATGCTTGTTATATCTTGCTGTTATTTTAGGTAGAAGTTTTTTCGTTCATTTGTTTAATAGACTGTTTTTGTTGCGCCTTAAGATTTGTTGTGTTTTTCAAATTGCGTATGGTGTGCACTGATCATTTTATTGGATTTTTATAAATACATTTTTTTGTTGATTGAATGATTAAATGGTTATACGTCATGTTTTGTTTTGCTAAATAACGATGCTGTTTTCTTTTTTTTTCACCGCCTAACATGTTTTGTTTGTTTCATATTTTACTGAGTACGTAAGGTACTGGTATTTTTGTTGGTCTTTATCGTATTCACAATTGTTTTATATACGAAATTGGAGGTCAGTGAAGAGACAGAGACGAGAGTTTTTCGACTCTTGTAATGATGTGTGTACCAGACTCCAATCCAACAACATTAATATGTTGACCGTTTGTTATTGAGTGATTAAGAAACACAAAAGTGTGTGAGGAGAGATACCTCGTACTTTATTTTCTGTATTCGTGGATTAACGTTTAGCAATTGCGTTCTTAGGAAGTTATTATGACGCTAACTGGTGTAATAAACAAAGAAAAGATGCTTATTTTTTTACATTGTTTTCATTCATTTGCGTGGTAACATGAGAGATTGGGTTTTTTTGCTCATCTCTCGTTTTATTTTTTTCCACGTGCGAGGTCAGTGTGAATGTCACGGATGTCTGTTATTCGTGTTGGATTCTTTTTACTTCGGGTGTTTAAAAAACAACTTTAGCAACACCATTTTAGGA
This sequence comes from Conus ventricosus, assembly GCA_018398815.1. Lineage (NCBI taxonomy): Eukaryota > Metazoa > Mollusca > Gastropoda > Neogastropoda > Conidae > Conus > Conus ventricosus. The sequence continues at coordinate 85,109 of JAFLJL010009974.1, forward strand.
TTGTCTTGCTTTAACTTTGATGGATCCTTACATTTATGTGTTGATTAGCGCACTTTTTTTGTCTCCTCAAAACGCTTCTGTGTGTCATTGTTTAATAAACAACTTTTATATTCCTAACGTTGTAGATCACTTATAATTAACATCACACTCCATAAATTACATAATGTTCTTTTCAGCGTAGTCGTCCACTGTCTTGTGGTACACCCACTGTGGTTTTTTAAAGATGTGGGGTCATTGGTCCGTACAAGTAAGAGGGTGGGGTGATCAACTCCAGAATTAAGATTGTCTTTGCAGACCACGTGTTTTTGTGACTTAAAAAAAACTTTACCAACATCACACTCCAGATTAGATTGTCTGTGCTGACCCAGTTTGGTCTCCTTACATTTACATGTGACAGCGTTGCAACTTTCTCACAACGCTTTTGTGTGTATTTTATAACAACGCTGACATGCACATTACTTTTTCTAGACACAAAATGGTATATTGGCATTGTTGCTTCTTGCGACAGGGATGAGAGATAGTGTAATTCGTAGGTTCTTTTTTTGGTTTAGCACGGAGGTGACTTCGTGGTGTGCACATCACAAGGGGTCATTATTGATTTATACATTTCAATCTTATTTTTCGTCTTTTCTTATTCCTAATCAAGTTTCACTGTAGAGAAAGAGTGAGTGGGGAGAATATGTAGAGACACGCACACTGTGAGGGGTTTGGCTTCATCAGTATAATCACTGTTTAATTTTATTGCCGGTCATCCCATGGTTCAGCTTTTTATCTCGAATTAATTTGATTGCATTCTGGGCTCAAGCGTGGTCAGGTTTTGGGTTGTAAGTTGGTGGTGGAGTATGGAGATTTCTTTATTTTTTGTTTTTTGTTACGTATTTACTTTTACCGGCTGTTGGTATAATGTTTTGTTGATCGTATATTACCTTTTTGATCAACTCCTTTTTTCTTTCATGATTGTCACGAGTTTGTCACGAGGTCCTCCGACGTTTGTACCGTATAGGGTTGCGAATTATTCATGTGTTTTATCGGTGTGGTTTTCGAGTGTCCGTCCTTGGTGTGGCTTGTGGTGCGGTTGCACATTGGTGTTGTTCAGCTAAGTTCGGTTTGCTTTCTCTCTCTTCGTTCTATAATTCCACTGCCGGGCTTTTCATCTTGCAGGTTCAGGGTGGCTGGGACATTTCTCTCGTACATTGCTGTCTATCGGCATCTCACCGGTCTTTTTACCTGTCGCACGTGCTTCTTTTCTGTTTGTGTGAGGTATGCTTAACTCTGTGTCCGTTAGCGTGGCATGTTGGCGCCAGCGCGTCATTAGGCAGGTTTTCTCTTCATCTCGAGCGGATGATGTTCTCTGGGAGCGCCGCATCGGTCTTGTTCTATCACCTTTTAGTCGTAGGTTCTGTCAGGTATCGGCTTTCCTACAGTCGGCCTGTAGGAGAGGGACTTCACTTCTTCTGTTTTCCGCATCTGCGTTCTGTCACTCTCGAATTGGAACAGAGGGCAGTGAGAGTCGTTTGACCAGCCTCTTCTGGGTCCCCCACGGGTAGATGGTAGTAACATCTGTTTCGTGGTTCGTTTGTTGTTGTTGTTTTTTTTTGTTGTAGCAGGTAATTCTTCTTTTTGCGCAATTTTCTTTTGTTTTCAATATTGTTAAAGACTAATATTGTTTGAGACCTTTTCGTGGTTAATTCAATTCTTTTAACCTGGCCATTCTATATTATATCCAAAATTCTTTCTCATATTTTTGCATCTGGTGTTGCGGTTTAGTCGGTGGGGGGATGGGAGAGAACCTGGTGATTCAGGGTTGGTACTTGATTGGTCTCGCTTCGTCGTCCCCTTGTCACATTCGCCGGACTTCGTTTCTTCGGCACCGTCCTGTTTGTGTGTGAATGGAGAACGTGATTTTGTGCGCGAGCGTGCTTACGCAAGATTTGTCGTTGGGATGCGTGGTTGGAGATTTGTGGTATTTTTAAATTTGGATTTAATGTGATAATCTATCGCACATTTGTATTCATTATTTTGCAAATGTGTGGCAGTTGTTAAAGCGAACGGTTGCTGTGTTGGTTCATTTCCTAAGAAAGGGAAAATGTTAAACGTGAGAGTGAGTATAGGATGATGTTAATTCTTTTTGTTTTAAGACTGTTTTTGTAACTGCATGCCCTACCCTGCTTCGTATGTGAAGGACTATAACGAATATTCACGATTTGGTTGGTTTGTTGTGTTATGCTCAGGGTCTGTGTTGAGCTGGGGTTCGTTGGTGAATTTGTCTACCTCCCCTCGCCCATCAGCGAGTGGCTGTTTGGATTTATACTGCATGGGTCAGGACTGTACTGTCTGCGGGTTCCTGTGCCCGTTCCCGCCCTTTCTTCTCGGTACTCACAGCTACCTTTTCCCTCCTCTGGGAGCTTCACCCGGTGTTTTGCCTCTGGTTGGGGCCACGCATCTGGTTGGGTCATCGTCACTGGTTGGGACCACGCATGTTGGTTTCCGCGGTCTGGTTGGGGGTCACGCACTGGTTGGGCCCACGCAATGGTTGTGGCTAGTATCCGGGGGAAAAGCCCGTGGGCTTGGCTAGCAGGTCTGATCCCCGTCACAGGGGACCTCACAACAACATCGCCCGCCTCTCCCCCAACACCCCCCCCCCACCCCCCCCCCCCCCCCACCCCCTGGGGCGCGCGCTCCACAGTCCGTTATGTGCGTGTCAAGCGGTGTCGGCTTGTAGCCTCTCTCTTCAAGAACCGGCCGGTTTGGGAGCACCTAGTGCGACATGGGTGCTTCCCAGTAGACTTTGGAGAGGCTGGGGTGTGGTGGCACTCCATGGTGTGGAATAGGGTGGGGTGCTGGATATGGTTATTTAAAGTGGTGTATATGAGTTTTGTGTTGAAATGCTTGATTGTGATTGTGTATGTCGTAGAGTGATAATGCTCCGATTGTGATTGTGGCATGTTTTGTGCAGTTGGAATGCTGGACTGTGATTGTGCAGGTGCGTGTGTTGAAATTATTTATTTTGCTCGATTGTGTGTGTTGATGTGAATTATAGGGGGTGTTGGTATCGTAATCTTTCCTGTGTGGTCTCTTGCGGTGCGTGGTGAGGTCAGTCGCTCCCTTCACTCCATCTAGACCGATCCTGTCAGGGCAGACCTCAGGGGTCGGTCGTGACATTTGTGGGGGCCTCGTCAGGGATTTTGGCAGAGGGCTCTGACTGTCTCTCTAGTTTCGCGGAGTACCTGTTTAGTTCTGTATCTTTTGTATTCGTTTAGTTAGTTTTCGTGTATGTTTGTGGGTGGTTGGTCGGGTGATCTAGCGTGAAGGGAGTCTTTGGATGGCCTGTGGGATACATCGCGTGACTGGGGAATAGTGTCGAGTACGAAGGGAGTCGACGCGTCCAGACTCTTTCGCGCGGGTTACCTCACGCAGATGCGGCCGTTAAGTCTAGCCTTTTCTGTTGCACTCTGTCTTGCGGTTCCTGTTTTTGGTAACAGTTTTCCTTAACGGGTGGAGAGTTTTCAGGTGGGTGTGTCGGAACGTTAGTGTCCTTTTTCCCCCTCTCCGGATTTCGTCTGCCAGTTTGTTTTTTTACCGCCGTTGAGCACCACGAACTGTTGCTCGTGCTGTGGAGCGCAGGTTGGGGCAGTGTGGGAGCTGCGGGACATAGTTTTTTTTTTTTTTTTTTTTCGGTGTGCCCCTCCGCACTGTTGCTCGTCTGTGTGAGCGCGGTGTGCCTGAGTGGGGTTGCAGCCGGAACAACATCGCACAAACACACAACATCCCTTATATTTTTGTTTGCTTAGAGTGAATTTGTCTTTCCCATGTATTTGAGTATGTATTGGTTTTTGTTGTCTTGGCAAAGTCGGTGGTGGTGGTATTGGAGACGCGTGTGTCGAAGAAGAAAGGTTTCATAATGTAGTACAATAATATTAGTACAGTTCTTGACTACGGTTTCTTATTCTTATTCCTGTGCTGTAGGCCGCATTGTCCAGTTGAGTTCTTTTTCTTATTACTTCGTGAGGGATCTTCTGTTGAGGACCAACGACTGGCACTTCCGCTCGGAAGCGTCAGAGTATAGCGAAGCAACTGTGGGGCTTCTGTTGTGTCGCAGAAACCGAAGCCTTCCCTCTCCATGTTTCCCCTTCGTAAGGTGTATGCCCCGGGGCTTTCCCTATTCGGGAATGACGTGGACCCAAGGGTCGGGTCAGGTCAACGGGTCATCCTCCCGGGTCGGGTGGTGAATCCTGCCCAGGACATCGCCTCATGTCCTTTATGTTTCTGGGATGGCGGCAGCGTAGGGAAGAGGCTACCACTTCGTAGGGAAGAGTTGGATATGATGGTGCTCTGCGCGAGAGGAGACTGACAGACAGGTGTTTCGGCTTAGGAAGTGGCTATGCTGCGCAGAGAAGTAGGGAGCCGACAGGTGGCCCTTCGTAGATGAGGCTATGCTGCGCAGAAAGAGGGTGCCCGACTGGAGGCCCTCTCGTATGGAAGAGGCTGCCTGCAGGATAGCCCTCCGTAGGGAGAACTAGACTGGTTGGAGGTCTGCGCGTAGGGGTGGAGTTGGACACATACTTCTTTCGCGGCCTCCCGAATCTGTATAATTCAGGGGGTTGATCGGACTGGCAAGTGCAATAGTGTTTGAGGCCCAAAGTTTAAAGCTTCCAGAGTTCTGGACCTAGTGAGGACATTGATCTGTTCTTAGTGCATTTTGACAAAGTGGCTTTAGTTCATAGCAAAATTGTCTGAGGTGGGTAACAACAAGGCCATGCACCTTTTTTGGGTGGTCATGGGTACTGCATGGGGGGAGTGTGGCTCAACTCCTATTGATGGCGTGTCATATGCAGACATGGCCAGTTGGCTACTGCGTATGCGTTTCCACCTTACCCCAGAGACGTACAGGATGAAGTTTAGGTCCATGAATAAGGTTTACGTTGAGACCTTGTGTGCAGTTTGCGAGATTGGCCTGCGCTAAACGCTAGGGTTCTGGCGTATGGTTGGCTTAGCTGGTAAGCTCCGTGGGGATCTGATTCTAATTGAACAGGCTCTCAATCTCTGTGTTCCCCTGAGTTGAGGTTCCGTATAGGCGAGGACAGCACTCAGGGATTTCGGCGGCTGCGTTCAACCGCTGAGGTGTTGCTGAAGCTAGCAGTGCTTATGGGCATCGCCCAGATACGCGAGAGGGAAGCCCTACACAGGATTTAGTGGCTTTAAGGCTCGAAATCTGCTAGCGGGATGTGTTACAAGGCAGGCAGGTTCATCGGGGATTTCGTCGCTAGACCCCGACTGTTGTTGTCTTTTTGGTGTACTGGCCTACTTTTGGAAGATTGTCTTTTTAGCCGCCTGGTAGTCATGGGGCTAGTGCCTTTCCTGCGTCCTCGTGCCTCGGCTAACGTGGGTTCCAATCAGCGTCTGTTGGTGCTGCTTTTGTGCTGAGTGCCGGTGTTTCTTTCTGTTGGTGGATCTTCTTGGTCGTACTCCGTCAGGGATTCGGGAAGCATCAACGTTCTTTGTGGATAAGGATTTTGTTTCCCCTATGGCACGGCGGGGCGTTGTTATGATGTGTCGGGTTAGAGGCTGGTTTTTACCTCCCACCAGTCCTTCTGTACTCATTCCTGTCTCACACCCCTACTTCTGTGGCGAAGATGTGTGGGGCAGCGCGGTGGAGAGACCTATGTATTCCTTCTCTTAGGGGAATTATCTATATCCTTTGCGGATTTACGCAGGTCAGTCTGTGTCTACGATCTGCCCGTACAGGCGTGTGTGGGTGTTTTACCACACGAGCCATAAGCTAAGAAGCTGGAACAGGATTTGCCGTCACGTTTTACATGCCGTATATCTGACGTGGTTCTGGCAGGGCGATCCTGCTACCATGGTCCGTCTTCAGCCAGGGTCTTGGATGTCTAACGCTGCGACAAATGGTAGACCGTCCCGCTCAGTCTGCCAGACTCGCCAAGGTGAGCTCAAGCTACCTCATGGGGTTCTCTTTAGGGTTTTCACTCAGGCAGATCGTGTGGCCAAGCAGATTGTTGTCCCCAAAGCTAGTAGGAATCTGTTCTCCGCAGCCCACGATTTCCCCCATGGCAGATTTCTTATGGGCTCCATAAGCCGGACTCATCGAGCGTGTAAGACAGGTACTTCTTCTGGCCGGGGATGGTAATCGCTGGTTAGGCTGTACTGCCGCAGTTGCGGATGTCGGCCAACGGACAACGCCTTTAGGGTCGCTTGATGGGTGTTCCCATAGGGGTCGTGCATCTGGTTGGGAGCCATTCTGCATAGGTCGGTGTCGAACCTGGTGGTAACCCTTTAAAGCCAACCATTCCGATCGCGGGTCCACAGCTACTCTTGGTTGTGGTGGGACTACGCGGTCTCGGTACAAGAGGCTGTCCGCTTAGGTCTATCGATGGCCCCTACTGTTGCTGAGCTCTAGGCAGTATATGGGGACGCGCTCTGGCACCGGCCCAAGGAAGGATCCTTTCGGACCAGGGGACCCTGTTTCTGTCCGAATTCTGGCATGGAAGTTATCAATCTGATCAATTTTTCATGGAAACAAACGTCACCTATCATGCGCAGGCATTGGCCTTGTCGAGCGTTTCAATGGGACGTTGAAAGCAGAGATGTTTGCGTCCGACTTGGTGCAGAGCAACCTCGTGTGTGGATCGTTTCCTTCCTGCTTGTACTGTTTCGCTACAAGGGTGGTTCCAAGGTTTGCATTGCGCGTTTGACCATTTGAACTCCTGTTATGGCCAGATCAGTGCGTGGTCCACAACATCTGAAGCAGATGTGGACCCACGATTGATGTGGGGATCTACTGTCAAGGAGGTGAGTCTTATGTGGTTTCGATATAACGCATCCGCATCGCTGACTGACACTTGCCAGCTTGCCCTCAGCAACACTTGCAGTCGGCAATAACCATTTACAGGCTTTGTACGAACGGAGCAGTGATTGAACGGTGGGTTGAGCCAGGTGTTGTGTGTTGTTCTCCTTCCCAAATGTTGACAAGCATGCAGCTTGCTTGGCAGGGTCGTTCGTGGCTCTGCAGTCGGTTGGCGGTGACTGGGACTACCGGATTCGTTGTGCGTGGGATGGATAGCATGTATCCGCCACCTCCTGAAGGCGAACGTGCGACGAACTGCAGGGGCAGGGCAGGATACACCCTGTTGTTGTGGGAGAGTGGCGATGTGCACGCCGTGTCGGTGGATCAGACATCCCATCTGTTCAATCTCGTCGAGGGATGAGTCGTTGCTGGATGTTTGCTTCGGTTCTAAACCTATCCTCAGAGCAGACTGATCAACGCTCAGCTTGTGACCTGGCAGTTCCACAGGTCGTGCTCACGAGTGGCCCCTGCCTCTGTTCCCTTGGCGTAGTGTCTTAACACTGGCCATTGACCACCGATGACCCCTATTTGGGTTCAATTAAGTACCATCTGCTCACTCTCAGGCGTTCTGCTATTCAGCGGGAGGTGCAGGCCATGTTGAGGTTGGGGTCATTGAACGTTTGCGAGTTCTCCGTACTCATCCCCATCCTTCTGGTAAAGAAGGTTGGATGGCAAAATGAGGTTCTGCGTCGATTTTCGACGGTTGATTTAGGTTTCCAGTTTGATGCGGATCCTATGCCGGATGTTGACAAAAATTCTTCGCTCAGCTGAGTCGGGCCATCTTTTTTTCTCTAAGTTCGATCTCGCAAGGGGTACTGGCAGATAACCATGCGAAGAGAGGACTAACCCTTAACGGCATTCCGCGCATTGAAGGACTGTTCCAGTGGAACGTGCTGCCTTTTGGCCTCAAACTGCTGGAGCGATTTTCAGTCGCGTCATGCGACAATGCGCTTCTCCCTATTGATAAGCATGTTTGAACAATTCATGGACGACTGCTACTCAGCTCAAGTAGATTGGTGCTCGCACGTTTGCTCTCCGTAGTCTGTTTCTTGTCTTCGCGGATGGTTCAAGTGTCAGCCAGTCCTTCCAAATGTCTGCTTGGTAAGGTAGAGATGTCCTTTCTGGGGTTCATTGCAGATGGGTTTGATGCTCCTGAGGAAGACAAAGGTGGACAAAGTTGCAGGTGATAACCTCCTGGTACCATATGGGTTATTTGCGGTCGTTCTAGGACTTGCGTGTTTCTACCGCAAGTTTTCCATGACTTTGCAATGGTTGCCTTGACCCTCCTGAACTTCGTAAGGGAAGTTTCCAGAACGTATGGTTTGGGCTGAGAGTTGCAATACTGGCTTTTGACGCCTGAAGATGGGCCCTGACTACTCGCCCAGTCTTGGCTCTCCCAGATCTAGTCTTCCCTTTTGTCATGCCGGTCTGTTGCTTCTGGCGGTTGGGGATTGGGCTGTGTTGCTACAAGATCAGGGTGGGGACTCCATCCGCTTGCTTATGCGTAGCATATAAAACTCTCTGACGCGTGACTAGTACCTCACGATGTACAAGTGTGTCTAGCAGTCGTGTGGGCTTCAGGTAGTTTTACCCTTCTTGTTAACGGCGTGAGTTGTGCTGGTGAGCCTGATAATCTTTCCTCTTCCATGTACCTGGACCGGTTCCGGCTGTCAGGCGTCTTCCTCAGGGGTTGGGCAGTGGATCTGCAGAGGTCATGCGTTCACTTTCCGTCATTATCATGGGTTCCTGTAATTTTTTTTCCGGTTGCTGACTTTTCTTAGCGAGCTCCGTATGTTTAGTCAGACATTGGAAAATAGTCAGGGGACAACTTCCCCTTCAACCTGTGTTATATCCCTTTTGTTGCTGTATCAGGTTGTTGTGATAGTGTTAACTTCAGTGATGTTAATGATAGTGATATCACCAATGGTTCGTTTGTATCTTTTATTGTGGGAAGGTTGGCCTATTTGTTTGTAAATGTAGTAGTATGTATTTCTGTGTGATTCTATCGTGGAATGTTTGTATTGATTTATCGTACTCTGTCGATCACAGAGGGGTTGGAGGTTCGGTCCCTTTGTTGTGTAATTTGAACATGCGTCGAGGTTCATAAGGAGCACTGTATCTCAGAGAAACAGATGGCTTTTAGAAGGGGGGTTTGTCACGAGTTTGTGTCACGAGGGCTACGTCGTGCCCCCCTTTGACCCGTTCTAGGGTGGCGGAATTATTCATGTGTTTAATATCGTTGTTGTTGTCGCAGTTGTCCGTCCACTTGTGTGATCCTTGTGGTGCGGTTGCACCTTGGTGTTTGTTCTGCTCAAGTTCGGTTTGCTTTCTCTCTCTTCTCTCTCTAATTTCCACTGCCGTGCTAATTCATCCTGCAGGTTCACGGGTGGTGGTTACCTTTCTCTCGAACTTGCTTGTTGTCTATCGGCCTCTCACCTGTCTTTTTAACTGTCGCAAGTGCTTTCATTTCTGTTTGTTTGAGGTTTGCTCACTCTGTGACGTAGCGTGGCTTCGTTGGCCGCCATCGCTGAGGCAGGTTTGCTCTTACACTCGTGCGGAAGAGTCTCTGGGGTGCGCTGCTCCGTGTCTTGGTTCTTCACCTTATAGTCGAAGGTACAGTCGGTACCTTCATTTCCTACCTGTCGGCCTGTAGGTGTGGTACTTCACTTTTCTTTTTCCGCAATCCTGCGCTTCTGTACTTCTGACTGGACAGAGGGCAGAGGAGTGTGTTTGACCCGCCTCGAATGGGCCGGTCACCACGAGGTAGCTGTAGCATCCAGTTTCGTGTTCGTTTGTTGTTGTTGTTTTTTTTTTTTGGTTGCCGGCTAATTCTTCTCTTTTGCGCATTTGTCTTTTGTTTCAAAATTGTAATAGATATATTGTTTGAGACCTTTTCTCTGGTTTATTCAATCTGTAACCTGGCCTTTCTAATTTATATCCAAAATTTCTCTTTTCTCTTCTATGCATCTGGTGATGCGGTAGTAGGTGGGGATGGTGATGAGATCATTGTGTATTCAGGGTTGGTACTTGCTTTGTCTAGCTCGTCGCACTGTCATCAAATTCGCAGGATCTCTTTTTTTCGGCCTCCGTCTGTTTGTGGTGCAAGGATGAAAAACGAGTGTTATTGTGCGCAGATGCGTGCGTTCGCATGATTTGTCGTTGGATGCGTGGTTGGAGTTAGTGTTATTTTAAAATTTGGCTTTTTTTGTGATATTTACGCATTGAATTATTATTGCAAATGTGGGGGCTGTTGTTATGCGACGGTTGACTGTGTTGAGTTCATTTCTTAGATAAGGAAAATGGTAAAACGTGTGGAGACGTGAGAGAAGGATGAAGTTAATTTCATATTTGTTTTTTAGCTGTTAACTTTAATGATGCCCGTTCCTTGCTTCGTATGAGAAGACTTTATCGAATATTCCGTTTTGGTTGGTTGTTGTGTTTATGCTCTGTCTTGTGTGAGCTGGTGTTGTTGGTGAATTTTAAGTCGACCTCCTCGCCCATCATGCGAGTGGACTGTTGGATTTATCGCTGGGGTCATGAGTGTATGTCTGCGGGGTTCCTGTGCCTTCCTCCATTTTCTTCTCTCCTCCCAGCTACCTATTTCCCTCCTCTGGGAGCTTCACCCGGTAGTTTGACAAATTGGTTGGGGCAAACGCTCTGGTTGGGACACGCTCTACTGGTTGGGTCACGCTCTGGTTGGTACCGCGCTATGGTTTGGGGTCTCGCAAATGGTGGGACCACGCACTGGTTGAAGGACATCGATATGGTGGAAATGACGGGGGACTTGCTAGCGGTCCTGATCCCGTCCCGGTCCTCTACTTCAACGCCGCCCCCCCCCCCCCCCCCCACTTTTTCCCGGGGAGCGATCTCCCACCGGTCACGTTGTGCGTGTCTTGGGTGTCGCACTTGAACGACTCTCTTCAGAACGACCGGTTTTGGAGCCCACCTAGTGCGACAGGGTGCTCCCAGTTGCACATTTGGAAGGCACGGGTGTGGATGGCCTCCATGGTGTGGAAAGGGATGGATGTGTTGGAAATGGTTATTTATAATTGTGTATATGTTATATGTGGTGAAATTGCTTGATTGTGATTGTGTATGTCGTATGTTGAAATGCTCGTTGTGATTGATTGGCTGTTGTGGTGCGTTGGATGCTTGACTTGTGTTTGTGCATGGTGCGTGTGTTGAAAATAATTTATTTGCGTTGTGTGTGTTGATGTGAATTTATTGGGTGTTGTATCGTAATCATGTCCTGTGTGGTCTCTTGAGGGGCGTGTGAGGCAGTCGCTCCTTCACTCCCATCGAGTCCGTTACTGTCTGGCTAGATCCAGGGGATACGGTAGTGTACTATGTTCATTAGCCTTTATGAATATGATCCATATGATTAGTTATTATTACTTTATCAATATGATTGTTCGGTTATTGAGTTATGTTTAGGGCTTTGATTTCAGTCTTACTGTATCTATTTGATTTGTATAAAGTCTTTCAGTATTCAACTTAATCGATCAATCATTGATATAAAAACATTCAATAATCACAAGTATCGATCATTGGTCCTTCCTTCTTACTATTATTTATTATTATGATTGATCGATTATGGGTTTTGATGTGAGTTTTTTTCAATGATTGATCGATTATGAATACTGTTGACGTTTATTCAATCATTTGATATCAGTAAGGACGGTAATGAAAGCCATTTTCATTATCATTATAAACCGATCAATCAGATTGATAAATGTATTAATATCTTTTCAGATGGATCATTTTAATAAAGGCAATGTTCAATATCAAGAAAAAGGTGTTGATCATAAAGGATTTTCGATAAAAAAATGTTTAGTCATCAGTCGGTTAGTTATAGATAAGTTAAATATATAAACAAAAGAATAAAGAACTCTAATACTCACACCACATTTTCTACCATTACCGGACCTCGGTAGGAGCTGTAGGCATCAAATTTTTCGGTGATTAAGCTGGACCATGGGATGACAGGCATATTATTTAAAGGGTGTTGTTATACTGATGAAGCACATTGACCCCTGCACAGTGTGCGGGTCTCTACATTTTCCACCTCTCTCTCTTTCTTATCTGTGAGAACTTGATTTGGATGTAGATATGACTGATAAATAAGTTTGAATGGATAATCAATATTAGACACTGTGATTGCACCTCCACGAGGTCTACTCCTGTGCTTATCAAAAATAGATCCTACGTTACACTATCTCTCAGTCCCTTTTGCAAGAAGCATACTAGGGCAATTATTCAGTTTGTGTCTGTATATGTATGTGCTTGTCAGCGTGGTTGTTAAATTGTCACTCAAAAGCGTTGTGAGAAGTGGTGCAAGCCTGTCACATGTAAATGTTGGGAGTCCATTAATTTGTATGCAAAGACATATCTTATCTGGAGTGTGTTGTTGGTAATGTTTTTTGTAAGGGGCAAATAAACACAGTGTATGCAAAGACAATCTTAATCTGGAGTGTGATCACCCCACCCTCTTACTAGTTCTGACATGACCACACATCTTTAAAAACACAGGCGGTGTCCACATGTCAGTGGACGTACTACGCGGAAAAGACAGTTTTGTAATTTGGACGTGTTGATGTTATTTATGAGTGTTCTACTACGTTGTGGATTTTTTTGTTGTTTTTAACAAAGGTCACTCAGAAGCGTGTGAGGAGAAAAAATGTGGCGCTATCAAACATAATGTTTGGAGTCCATAAAGGGGTAATGCAAAGACTAATCTATATGGTGTTGCTAATGTTGTTTTTTTAATCACACGAAGTTAAAAAAGTATCCTTCACGATAACAGGCATTTCCGTGGCTTTCACCTTGACGATCGCTCGTGAATAAAATTAAGAAGTGTGATGAGCAGAGAAAACACAATCTTCTCATGTTACCACGATTATGAATGAAAACAATGTAAAAAAATAAGATTAGCTTCCTTGTCTTTTGTTTATTACACGAGTTTAGCGTCATATTTACTCTTAAGAAAACGTATTGTAATCGGTTATTCACGGATATATGAAAATAATAGTACGAGGTGGGTATCTCCTCTCTCAACAACGTTTGGGTTTCTTAAATCACTCAATATCAACGGTCATTCATATTAATGTGTTGGATTAGAAGCTGGTACACACATATTTTAAGTGGCCACAAACTCTATCTCTGTCTCTCTCTGTCTCCATTTTCGGTATAACAAATTGTGAATACGTTTAGACAAAAAAAATAATATTACTGTGCTTAGTTCTTCAGTAAAAATGTATACTAACGAAACTTGTAGCGGGTGAAAAAAACAAATGAAAACAGCATTCGTTTATTTAGCCAAAACAAAAACTTGACTATAACCATTTATTCATTCAACAAAAAATGTATGTAGAAATCCAATTTTTGATCATGCACACACATACGCATTTGGAAATACTCAACTGATCTTTATAGGCGCACCAACAACAGCTATTATCAAAATGAACGAAATATACTTCTACCCTTTTAATTACTAAGAGTATATCAAGTCATAAAAAGAATTAGTTCAGTCATAATCACTCGCTTATAAAAAAAAATTGTTATTGTTTTTTTTTTTTAGCACAAACATAGCAAAAGAAAAAACAAATTTTTTCATTCTAGTTATAGCCATCACGGTGCTCGAAAACTTGAGCCAAATCAGGGCGTTTTGGTTTAGTCACATGCTAACGCCATCATCAATCCACCAAGTAGGTGTCGGGGTGGTATGTTTTCGCTCGATGGTAACGCTCTTAACACAATGGAGTAGTTTCTGGTGTCCAGAGTCTCATACGTCGTTTCCTGATAAGCTCGCATTTGTTGTTTGTTCTTCTCCATTTCTTTTTCAGTCGCAAACAAGATCGACGTTCCTCACAAACAGAGCCAACACAGATTCTGCAGATCAGACTTTACCTCCGCGATTACGCATCAACTCTTTTTCTAGAGTCTGTTTCAGAAGTGCACAAATGAGTTCTCCTTGGAGGACCCGTCTGATGTGAAAATTCTCGGTGATCCTACTTGTACTAGCGGTCAGTCTCATCTAGCGTTTAGCAGTTCATATTTAACTGATGGTTTCTTATTATGTCAATGACTGATAATTGGCCACAAGGAGAAATTTCACGTACATTATATGCACTTTTCGACAATCCGTGTCTCTCGGCGTTTGCAATGGACCAAGGAGTGTATAATACATCGTTCGAAAGCTCACATTTGCTAAAATGTCTGTCGCTTAAATAAGTCATTGTGATGTTCATCTGATTTCCAACAGTCAAAAATCTAATTTTATTCAGTGAGCATTCTTCCACTTGGAGTTTGATGGTTAAAATAACTCTCTTGTTCGAGTTTTTAAAGATACTCGTAATTTTTGATAAAGGATATTCTTTCTTCTTTTCTTCTACTTCTTGTTGGTCGTGACACACATTGCCGGTCATTGTTTGTCGTTGATCAGTCTCATAAATGACCTATGGCTTATGTCCCAATCTGCTTATCAGATACGTAGATGATGTTGAATGTATGATGTGATGTTGTTTGAGTGTGTGTTACCTACTTCTTTCATTCCATCATAATAATTCACCAGAACACTCACGCTTACATTCGTCGGTATTGATTCAGACCTATTAAAAAAAAAAATCAAAATAGTTGGTTTTTGATTGAAAATTTACTTCAACATAATCTTCATCCAAAAAATTGCATTCGTGTGATTTATAAACATTACCGCATCCACCCCAGTTTTAAGCTTTGTTTTTGCGTTCACTTTGGCCATGTGATTTAAGAACTTGTAAAACATCACACTCAAATTGATTGTCTTTTGCATACACTCATTCTCATTTTTTTAACATTACTTATTAATTTGCTTAATTCATTTACTCGTTTATTTTATTTATCTATGTATTTATTTATCAATTCATTCATTTGCTTTTTTGTTTATTTATTATTTCGAAAGCTGGAAAGCAATCTGTGTTTTCTGTGGACAACCCTTCTCTCAAATAAAACACACACAAAAACTACCAGAAGGAAACTTGGGAATCCATACGACTGCACCGATCAGATGGTTCTGATGGAAAAATACAGTTGTCCATGCACTCGGTCACCCGCTGTCACTTTATTAGCATAGCTCAGTAGGTAGTGCATCAGACTTTTAATCTGAGGGCCAGGGGTTTCGAGTCCCCTTTGGGCGATATTTTTTCTGTGGTCTGTCAGATGTGATATTTTTTTTTTTTCAAATATTTTTAAAGTTTTGGTTAAGGTTTTGCCTGTGGAAACTACGCTTTTGGTTTTATGTGATTGTTTGTTTTGGTCTCACACACACAGAGATTTTTTGATTATCTTACACAAGAGAGAGAGAGAGAGTAGAGGAGAGAGAGTCGAGAGATGAGAGTGATGAGAGAGAATATGCAGAGGACACGTCGTTTCAAAGTCCTAAGTGGTTCTTCGCTTCGTCGTTTAATCACCGTGAAGGCGCGCGCTGCAGCTCTATTCCGCCGAATTAATTTTTATGTGTACTGGTCCACCGTGGTCTGTGTTGGGATATAAATGATGGGTGGGGGGTGTGGTTATGGTTTATTCGTTTTTTTTTTTTTACTTATTTAGTTTCCAGACATTGTGGGGGTGAAGGTATTTGTTTATTTCGACTTTTTTACGTCTCGATTTTCCCAGCTAATGATCAATGTTCAAAATAATGGATTAATTATTACTGTATGATCTATCTGTGTAAATATTCAGTACCATTTTTATGGATTGATCGGGTATTGATATGACTTTGGTTTTGCCTGTTATCAATATGTTTGATCGATTGCGGGGTCCTAATCGTTTAGCGGGGGTCGGGGTTTCGGGTCGGGGTCCCGCAGTTATAAGTCCCTCCCCAACTACTCTCATGGCTTTATGCGCAGAGGAAATAGTTTTTTTTTTTTACTTCTTCCTCATATTTATGAGTTCCGCTCAAGTTAATCTGTTGTTAATGCGTTAGCCGGGCAAACTGACACCCGTATGTGCTGTAAGTGTGTTCACATGGTCCTATTTTTCTTAAGTCGCTTAACTTGTGTATTACTATTATTTGTAACATAGTATCGGAACACAAATTTTGATACAAAGGTCTTTGTAATTCATGTCTCTTTGTGTGAATCTAAATAACAGACTTAGCGATCAGTAAAGTTGAGATTTAGAGTTTGACTCAATAGATTGGAGGAATTTTATGTTCAATGCTATTAAAAGCTTTGGACTTGGCTTGGATTTGTGTAGAGGGATTGTGTTTTTTATAAAAATATTAAATCAACAGTTTTTTGCCAATGGACAAAGACACACCTTGGTTTTTTATAGAGAGAGGGTAGTCGTCAAGGGACCCAATGTCACCATACATTTTTTGTACTATGCTGCTGAAATATTATTATTATGTTCAACAGAAGAAAAAACATAAAGGAAACCAATTAGGTGAAAGGGAATATAAAATATCACAATTTGCAGATGATCACTCAATAATGAATAGTGGAGACAGATTATCCTTTGATAAGTCACTCAAATTTTAGAAAAAGTTTGGTAAAACGTCTGGGATTGTTTCTGTATAAGAGAATAACGCTGATCATATGGTTGGGTGTAATAAAAATAGTACAGGTTAAACTATATGCAACACCTAAACAATGGATATTGGAATCCTTTATGTATTCTAATACTAGGATATGTTTACTTTTTGATCTAATAGACATGGAAAAAGAAACTACAATGGAAAAGTTGCATGATGTAAAAGCATTATTCAAAACCTGGCTGGAAAAGAATTATCACCCCTCTCGGGAGATGAAGTTCGCAATTACTCAATTCGCTAATCTTGTCCAAATTATGAATCTCTGGCTTCTTTGCCTACCCTCGGATGCATATTTTAAAGACTACAAAGATCTATGTTTTGGTTTGTGTGTGGAACATGAAGCAAGGACAAGATTTGCCGTATAAAGCTGTTAGGATATAGAGATGCGGAGGGAAACTGAACATACCTGAATGTCAAGCATTTATCACATCAATGATAACTAAACATGGGTAAGACGAATTAAAAGTTACTACACACAGATGGAAAGAATTGGTGGTGCTTTAATGGTCGTTTATGGAACAAATTGAGGATTACTCTCCAAAATTTTATGTATAAGAATGAAATAAAGAATAATGTTTTGGCAACTTGTATTCACCTCATATAGACAATTTTTTTTCTAAAGTAATACCCAGAAACCACTCAAGGTAAGTACTAGCCGATTACAATTCTTATAATGATAACATTTGATTAGGGAATAAAATGTGAAGTTGAAAGGTGGCATGAAAAAACGTAAACAGAATTTCATGATTTATTAATGTATAATGGAGAAATACTCACATTTAATGAATCATACAAACATATAACTTACAGATTATCTTTCTGTCATTACATGGGATGTATAGCATCTATTAAAGAATTATTTAAGAAAAGTTGGAATTACTATTGCATGGATCGCTTTATGCAGAGCACATACGCAGCCTTGAGAAAGATATGCTCTCATATCATAAAGGCACCAGATATATTATAATACATTAAACAAAGACAACGAACCAATAATGCATCACAAAAATGGTTGAAAAGCTCAACCGTGACATACCGTGGAACGTTGTTTCTAAAGGTGAAGAAGATAAAAGTATAAAGCTTATCATGGTTACAGATAGAATAGTACATAGATTAATTAGGAACGAACGTGGTGTTGAAAGAATAGGAGTTGTACAATAAAAAACTGCATTTCTGCAATTTTGAGAAAGATACTATAGAGCATCTGTATTTGCGAGAGTTGCAATTAAGTACATGCGAATTTGGTAAACACTGGAAAATCTTCTGAAAGAGAAATGTTCAAATGTAGATTAATTTATATTTCAACAGAAAAAGAGTATAGTACTATTTGGAACAGGGTATACCTTTTTTAAAAAAAAAAATAAACATTCAACACCGATACTGTTGTTGATCTGTATAATTCTTTTGGCCCTATAATATATTTTATATACAGATGCAAGATAAACAAAGTGCCAGTTCCTCATTCAGTTCCATCAAAAAATATCATGGCACGATATAAGATAGAAAGATACGTAGCAACAGTGAAATATGAACTTCAATAAACTCGAAAAATAACTGGTTTAATTATAAACCTTTATTTGAAGATTCCACATGGTGTGGTGAGTTCTCTTACAGTTTTAGTATAAATGATCTGTGAGTGGGGAAGTGACAAACTTTGAATGTGAAGGAATTGTCGACTATTTCAATTACACTGTGATGTTGAATGTTATCTTGATTCCCATGAATATTTACTGTCACTGTGTTAATTACTAATTTGAAGGATTTTATTTCTGTTATGTGTCTAATTTTGTCCACATTTGAGTGGAGGTAGGTCAGGGAATTAAGGTGCTGGGTTTGTGTTGTTTTTTTTGTGTTTGTTTTTTTTTTACTTGAATAAGTTTTAAGCAGTATGGAGTGGTATTTGCCATATTATTATGTTGCATACGTAGTCGTCATGGTCTCGGCAAGAGGAATTATGAACTGAGTATGAAGATCTATTGAATAGGTGTACTTGTGTTACCGTCGCTTGGCGAGCTCTGGCCATGTGTCTGCAAATAATTTCATCGTGTGTACATGGCGGGAGCCTAGTGGGGGAAGGGATGAGATGGGGGGGGGTGGGCAATGTGAATTATTGGGGTGTGGATATTAATACTTGCTTGGGTCTGGGATGATGCGTACCTATAGATGGATTGGATGTCAGGGAATATCCATATTAGCCTGTGGTTCTTTCTTTTTGTTTTGTTGTGACCCTTGCTGGCTGGTCTGTTGCTGTTCTTGGGAACTTTCGACTTTTCTTTCGTCCAAGGATAGTTTGGGAGGATTTAGCCACCGGAGGATCGCATAGAGTTGCAGCAAGGAATATGTGTTATATTATTTGAAACTGATATAATCTCAGATTATAGACGAGTTGATCTGCCAACATTTTACTTTCAACGAATTAACTTTCAACGTGATTCTCGTTCGCATCATCGAGTACTTTTTATATAAATTTTGTCGAGCAAGAAGAGCAGACATTTTTCAATAGGCTGTTTAATTGCCATTATTTTACACACCGATTTTGGATGAATGTCCATGTAGTGGCTGACTGGAAAATTATTCACATTGTCATTGATTTATGTTAACTAGGTCGTGTTGATGTTATGCTGAATATCACAGACGACGCTTTTTGATCACATCACTTTATTTGCAAAATGTTACATCTGCTATTAATGCCATTGCCACAACACTTGTACACTCCTTTGTTTTTTTTTTGTGACAGATATTTCTTTCTTGAGCATTACATGGCAATTACATAAAATAGGAACTTGATGCAAGTTTTAAACAAACATGGTTTCTGTACAATTCTGTTCTCGATTAGTTTGACGTTTGAATTGATTGATTTTGATTTTATGTTGTATACTGTATTTTATTCATGTATGTTTTGTGGGGACATGAAAAATGGCAATGGACCTCCCTGTCCCTTACCCTCAGCCCCCACCCCCCCCCACCCCCCCTCCGACCCTGGCCCCCTTTGCTCTGTGTGTATAAATGGTGTTGATTGTTTAATGGGCCTTTTTCGTTGGTGTGGTCTGTGTGCGCCCCCCCCCCCCCCCCCCCCCCCATCCCCCCAATTTTTTTTTTTTTATGTTATGTATTCTTTGATATTGTATTGTTTGGAAAAGGATTAATTAAAAAAATAAATTCTCAAAAGAAAAAAAAAGAAAAGAAAAAAAGATGTGATTTCTGTTGGATCATCAATTCCTCATAAACTGTGCAGGGAGGAGTGCTTGTTTTTTTGTTTCATTTATGATCGGGGTTTGGTGGAGATTTCGACGATAAGTTGTTGTTGCTTGGAGGAAAGTGGCTTTTGGTGATTACATTCAGTCGTTCCAGTCATGGGATTATGTTAGATATGAAAGTGCATCGTAAAACGCTTTGAGACTGGCCACAGGGGTGTTTTTTTTTTACTGTTCATGCTTGTTGCTAGGACATGAAAACTATTCTTTGCTACGGCAATCACCTCCCTCTTCTTGTGGTTGGGACGAGGGAATCAGTATAGTCAGAGCCTAACGCATGTAATAGTTTGACGATGAGGAAAATGAACTACAGAAGAGAGGGGGACTGAGAATTTTTCAACAGGGCTTCTCATCAACAAAGTCAATATAGTATGAAAAATTACCTGTGATGATCCACGGTTTGTTGAAAAACGTTTTCTCTTTTCTTTTATTTGTTTTGTTTCTTGAGGGGGTTGTCCCAGACTTGTCTTTTATAGGAACGATTTTCTTTCTTTCAAATTATTTATTGTAGTATCTCATTGTTAACCACACACACACACGCCCACACACACACACACACACACACACACACACCAACACCACACAACACACACACACACAAACCACACTCAAACACTCAAAACACACCACAGTATATGATGTTGATACGTTGGAAAGTCTGTATAGAAACATCAGTCAGCAAATTGTTTCTTCAGCCTGAGGAATAATGAACAGTTGGATTCACGAGGCAATCGTGTTCTAGCCACATCTGCGTATATAAAATATATATTCGTTACGTTCTAATTCACAAAGCATGACTGGTTTTCAAGCAGTGAGGAAAAATCTGATAATGTTGTCGAATGCGGAGGGGAGACAAGAGAGAGGAGAGAGGAGACGATGAGAGTGAGAGATGAGTGAGAGAGAGAGAAGAGACGGAGAGAGAAATTGAGAGGGGGGGGTGAGGAAGGGAGAGGACTGAGTGGACAGACAGACAGAGAGTGATTGATTGATTGATCCATAAATCGTTATTCCCATTGGGTGACAGATATTGAAGAATATTTCTTTATCCTACCTCTTGTCAGAGAGAGAGAGAGAGAGAGAGGTGGGAGTGAGATGAGAGGAGACGAGAGAGAGAGGAGAGAGAGAGAAGGAGTGAGAGAATGTGAGAGAGAGTAGATCATGTATTATTGCCTTTTGGAAACAAGGAAAAATTAATAAAGAAAGAAAAGAAAAGAAAGAAAGACATAAGACAGACAGGAAAAATTGAAAGAAAACCGTAAGAAGCCAAAAACTCCATAAGCTATTGCTTGTAGCTGCCTCAGTTCAATTGTTTGTTATGTACACTTCACTGATCGATAACGAGAAATGCTTAAAAAAAAGCCAAAAAAACCACAAGGAAAGGACAGAGAGAGAGAGAGAGAGAGAGAGAGAGAGAGAGGATAGGAGTGAGAGGAGTGAGTCTAGAGAGAGGGGGAGGGCCGCAGGGGGATGAACAAGGATTTGAATGACTTGAATGACGGGACTGGGGGAGGGGAGGTGGAGAGGAGCGTGAGAAAATAAGGTAACATTTGTGCTTGTGAGCAACATACATTGCCTGGGACTTCTTCTTATTTCTTCTTTCCTTTGGTGCCCTCGTCTTGACGGATGATCATTCTGGACACTAAGGGAGCGGGGGGGTGGGGGGTGGGGGGGGTTGTAGGACAGTCTATTTTTTTATGGCTCTGATCCATTCACTTTCATTCTCATTGTCTGTATAAAACCATAGCCTTTTGTGACAGGTACGGGACTAGTATGACAGCTAAACATCTCATTGGATGGAAAAAGGGACGTAGTTACTTTGCCAGAGGGTTTAGGCGTAGCTCTTGCACGCAATGCTGAAGAATTCGCGCAAACAACATGCTTCGTGGCATCTCTGTGTTGTGAATCGGCGCTAATCAGCGCAAGAATTCTTCGGAGTAAAATATGACGGTATGCAAAAAATTATTGTGGGGGTTTTGTACTATTAGTCAATGTGCCCGATTTAAAAATGCGGAGTTTTCATCATCAGCTAAACCATAGTATCATTGATCGCTCCATCATGATCGATAACACATGTTTGCGTTTTTTGGTCTAGTTTTTGGTTTTTGTTCTCAAGAATAGCAAAGCTGTAATCCCTTTTTTTCGGCTTCTCGCTTCATCTCTTTTTTAAACCCACGTTTAGCCGTTGGGAGACTACCTGTCGCGGAATAGAGCTTTACAGGGGTTTTTTTTTCTCAACATAGCGTGATAAACTCATTTACTCTTAAGAGTCACAAAACTCAATTGGGTGGGCTTTACAATGTGCCACCTGAGCGAAAGCCATTGCACTCTCAGGCATGAAGAAGTTTTAGGATAAACTGAGTTTATTTGTGCCTTGTTGACAAGGTCTGTTGGTACAATGTGGGTGCAGAAATTGATGAACTTGGTATTTCTTGTGTTCCTTATCGTTCCACAAGTGATCCACAGTGGGAATAAAGACACTATTTCTTCGGGAGACTTTTTGATGTTTTTGGTGATCATGATGATGAGCATGTAGATACACATGTGTTCTTTTCACGATGTGGAGAGTGTGGAATTGATGCACACCTGTTGTGTCTGTGATTCCAGGTGGTGGCTGATGATGATGAATTGGGGAGGATTTGATGCTGAGATACTAAAGGTGTTCACCATGTATAGGCAGGTCTTGAATTACTGAATTTCAGTTACTTTTACTGCATAGACAGCCACAATCATCAAATTGATTTTTACGGTTTACAGGGAGGGAGATCTCTTGCTCCTTGTCTCTGATTGTGTTTTCACCATTTTTTCTTCATAGAGTTTTTTCTTCATAGCAGATGTTGTGTGGTGTAGATGGTTTCAAGAGTCTGGAATGAATGGCAGTTGGGTTTGTTAGTTCCATCCAGGAGAAGATCAGCAGGTGATAAATCATTCCAAATTGGGGATTGCCCTGTAAATAAAGAAGTGGAAGGTTAGGGTCTTTGTTTATTTTTCTGGAACTGTTTAGATGTCTTGACAGCTCTTTCTGCTTTACCGTTTGTTTGATTTGGGTTAGTCTTTGAGAGAGATTGTGTCATGCGTGACTCCATATTCTGTGGACAATCTCTGAGACTTTCATAGCTTGTGGAATGAGGCCCATTGGCAGAGCAACAACATTGGTCTATCCCTTGTGCTGACCAAAGACATGTTGACTCTTGAATGACAGCAAGCCTCAGTTGTGTTTGCTCGGTATTTTGATCTCATGTTGAGTTTGCTCGGTAATTTGATCTCCCATCTACCATCGAGCAATATTCTTCCCCTCCCATTTAATCAATAGTCAGTACCCAGTTTACCTTGGGTTTTTTAATGTTTTTTTTTTCCCAAGATAAGTACTACGTATCATCCCCATATGTGACATTGCTAATGCATTGTCTACAGACTACACTGATTTCAACTGTATGGGTGCCTGTGGGAGCATCGGTCATCACAAATTATACTGTAAGAAGATTGGCTTTGTGTTGTCTTGTGAACTATGTGTGGGTGTGTGTGTGTGCTGTGTGTGTGTGTGTGTGTGTTGTGTGTGGTGTGCCTCTGTGTGTGTGTGTGTTGTGTGTGTGTGTGATGTGTGTGTGTGTGTGTTTGTTAGCATGCAACTTTAGTGGCTCCTTTAAGATAAAAAAAAAATTGTCATGACACAGGCCTTTTTTCACTGGAAAAAAGGCCTGTGTTATGTCAATCTTTTTTAAACACTTTTCAATGGAAAAAAAAAAAGTTTTGTCTGCTTAAGTCTATATAAAAAAAAAAATTTCCCACATATGAACTTGTGAGCGTCCTGCTACTTGTTTGGGTTAACATTCAAGTTATTTGCAATTCACCAAAACCCTTCATATTTTAGATCCTTCACATATCACATTCATGTGTGTGTGAGTGTGGGTTTGAAGCGTGCCTGCATGGGATGTGTTTGAGGGGGGAGGAGTTGTTGTTCTTTATTGTGATGTTATGTGTGTGTGCACCCGAGTGTGCGTGTGCACTTACATGCTGGTATTTAAATGGTCTCATTCTTGTTACCTAAGTCATCTCTGACTTCTGAACATTCACGCACGCTGTACAACACAAACACACACCTTTCACGCGCGCACATTGCACTCACACACACACTCGACAAGCAACGCACACATAGTACTGTGCGCGTAACATTCGCTCGATCGTACCACACAAATATACTAGGGTGCATGTGCTTGTCCAACCGAAACCACCATGCGTGCACTCACTCGCATACACATAAGCGCAAAATGCACAACGCACGCCACATGGCACTCGTGCCCACTTACAAAGTCAACATACACATGATTTGTTATACATATTTAGCCTATATGTACTGTGTTCTTTCACAAACCACCAAATTCAACACACCACACAACACACACACACCTCACACCCTCACACACACACACACACACTCGTTTACACACCTCTTCTGCACTCGCACACACACGCTGCACATACATGCGGCGGGCGCGGCTCACACAACACACACACACACACACACACCACACACACACACCACACACACCACACTCACGCACACAAACGCGCACAATGGCCTGCGCGCGAACATACGCTCACGCTGGGCGGCCCATGCACACACATGGGCCATGCAAAATTGGGGGGTGAAGCAAAACGAAGATTTTGACAGTTACAACGAATCTCTTTCTGCTCATCGATACTTTTTAATAAATTTTGGCAAGAGAGCAGACTTTTTTCAATAGGCTGTTTAATTGCCATATTATTACACACCAAATTTTGGATGAATGTCCAGTAGTGGCTGACTAAAAAATATTCACATTGTCATGATTTTATGACTAACAAGGGAACTTGTTTGATGTTAAGCAGAATACACAGACAGACGCTTTTTGAATCCATCACTTTATATGCAAAATGTTTACATCTGCATAAAATGCCAATTGCACAACCACATGTACACACCTTTGTATATTATGTGACAGATATTACTTAGACATTACATGGCAATTACAAAAATATGGAACTTGTGCAAGTTTAAACAAATTTGGGTTTCGTACAATTCATTTTCTCGATTAGTTTGAACTTTTAGAATTGAAAATATGTATTTTATGTTGAATACCTGTATATAATCAAGTTTGATTTGTGTTTGACATGAAAATGCAATGGCCCCTCCCTGCCCCTTACCCTCAGCCCCCCCCCCCCCCCCCCCCCTCGACCCTGGCCCCCCTTTTTCCTGTGTATAACAAGGATGTTTGATTGTTTTAATGGCCTTTTTCGTTGTGTGTCTGTGGGGCGCCCCCCCCCCCCCCCCCCCCCCCCCCCCCACATTTTTTTTTTTTTATGTTATGAATTCATTGAAAATGTATTGTTTGGAAAAGGATTAATTAAAAAAAAATTCTCAAAAAAAAAAAAAAAAGAAAAGAAAAAAAAGATGAGATTTCTTTTGGGATCATCAATTCCCTCAAAACCTGTGCAGGGGAGTGCTTGTTTTTTGTTTCATTTATGATCGGGTTTGGTGGGGATTTCGAAGTAATGTTGTGTGCCTTGGGAAAGTGGCTTTGGTGATTACATTCCAGACTTCCAGGTCCTGGGTATGTTAGAAAGTGCATCGAAAACGATTTAGACAGGCACAGGGGGGCTTTTAATATTACTGTTCCTGCTTGTTGCAAACACTGAAAACTATCTTTGCTACGGCCATCACCTCCCCACATCTGTGGGTGGGGACGAGAATCAGTAAAGTCAGAGCCTAACGCAATGTAATCATTGACGATGAGGAAAAAGAGACTCCCAGAAGAGACGCGGGGGCTGAGACTATTTTTCAAAAAGGCTTCTCATCAACAAAAGTCATATAGTATGAAAATTACACTGTGTTGATCCACGGTTTGTTAAAAAGTTTTCTCATTCTTTAATGTTTTGTTTCGAGGGGGTGTCCCCAGACAATGTCTTTTATAGGAACGATTTCCTTCTTTAAATTATTTTATTGTAGTATCACAATGTACACACACACAACACGCACACACACACACACACAAAACACACACACACACACACACACACACACACACACACACACACACACACACACACACACACACACACACACACACAGTAATAGATGTTGATACGTTAAAGACTGTATAAGAAACATCAGTCAGCAAAATAGTATCATCAGCCTGAGGAAAAATGAACAGTGATTCACGAGGCAATCGTGTTCTAGCACATCAGCGTATATAAATATATATTCAACGTTCTAATTCACAAAGCAAGACTGGTTTCAAAGCAGTGAGGAAAATCAGATAAATGTTGTCGAATGCGGAGGGAGACAAAGAGAGAGAGAGAGAGAGAGGAGAGAGAGAGAGAGGAGAGAGAGAGAGAGAGAGAGAGAGAAGAGAGGGGGGGGGGAGGAAGGGAGAGACAGAGAGACAGACAGACAGAGAGTGATTGATTGATT